>QXTE01000338.1:612225-645282 GCA_003942145.1 Platysternon megacephalum
CAGATGACAGAACAAGGAGTAATGGTCTCAAGTTGCAGTGGGGGAGGTTTAGGTTGGATATTAGGAAAAACTTTTTCACTAGGAGGGTGGTGAAGCACTGGAATGGGTTACCTAGGGAGGTGGTGGAATCTCCTTCCTTAGAGGTTTTTAAGGTCAGGCTTGACAAAGCCCTGGCTGGGATGATTTAGTTGGGGATTGGTGCTACTTTGAACAGGGGGTTGGACTAGATACCTCCTGAGGTGCCTTCCATCCCTGATAGTCTATGATTCTATGATGCTATGAGCTAGCACAGACAGCAGGGCTCCTGCCCAGTCTAATATACATTGGTAAAGTAGAGATCGGAGGTGAATTCTGGCAAATCTCTTTTCCTGCCTAAACGCCCAGCCCATGGGATTATGTAGCCTACACTCATCAGCTCCATGTTTGCTGTTACCACAGATGATTTGCTCTCCTCAGGTGCTTCCTGGTGCAATATGTCATTACGCATAATAGAGCTTCACTTGTGGGTCCTGGGAGCACTCTATGACCTCCCCATCACATTGATTGCTAGGAGCACCAGTTGTGTTCATCACCGAGTAGAAGATGCCTCCCAGCACGCCAGCTAGAGGTTGCTCCTCTGGTTGTATCCTCGAGGATCTAGTCCTCACATACTGTTTTCTTCTTCCACTGATGATGGCCTTTCTGAGGTCAGCTATCAGTCAAGGGGTGGAGAGAAGCTACACAGAGACTAAACCCTTCAGGATAGATCTGCAACATTAGGGCCTCCATCTGTTTTTTAAACCAACGTACAAAATGCTGGAGTTTAGTACACAGGAGCTCCTGCAAGGTTGTATTGGTGTAGAAAACCAGATCCATTATGTCTCTTCCTCAGTGTAAACCAAGAATTAATCATGGCAGAAGAGGTAAATGTGTGGGGGTTTCCTGTGTAAACTGCTCTGCTGGACTGGTAAACATTTCTAGTATTGTCACAAATAGTCAACACAAGTGTAACGAATGCAAGTTTAGTTTTAGCCCTGCGTGTTTACCATTACGACTTTAAACTGTTTATAGGAAGGGGAGCACTATAAAGGTCCCTGAGGAGGTGGGCAAAACCACATGGATAGTCAGGGCTTACTGCAATGAAGTGTTTGGCTTAATATTCAAAGAACACATGGTCACTTTGCAGCAGCTATTTGTCATTTAAAACATTGTTGTTGATACTTGACAGTGACACCAACCTAAAACATTCATAACAACTCCAGAAATGAGGTGTATTAAAAAACTGGTAGGATCCAGCTGGATTCTTTCTTATCTGTGTGTTGTCAAACAGGGCTAACACAAGCTTGATTTGTCCATCAGAAATACTGAAGTATTGGCCAATACGAAAGACGTATCTTAATGTTTCTAATCAACATAATCAGCTGTCATTTTTTACATCCTTTTTCTTAAAGCCCCAGCTTCTGGGGGCATGTCACTAGGTGAGAATCTCAGCTTTCATTTAAAAAACAAGGAATCGTGTAGTCTCCGTGGTTGCACAGGAAAGTCTGAGCTCATGAATGAGAGGAAGGATGGGCCAGATTTCACGGCGCTAGCCTAGGCTTGGGAGACTGGGGGTCAAGTCCTTGCTTTGCCATAGAGTTGCTGTGCAACCTTGGGCAGATCACACAGCCTGTCTGGGCCACAGTTCCCCACCAGTAAACTGAGGCTGGCAGCACTGCCCTGCCTCCCAGGGGTGCTGTGAGGGTGCATACGTTAAAGATTGCAAGGCGCTTAGATACTACAGTGATGAAGGCCAGATAAGTACCAGAACCTGAATGGTTACAACATGAGAAGAGAGGTAAAAAGGCCCCAAGAGATACTGTTTTTAAAAATCTCCTGATTTGGGGGGTGAGGGGAGCTGAGGTGGGCTGACTCATGACTTGGAATGCTAGGGGCTAGCAATATGGTAGCAACATTTATTAATAAGAAACAAAACCATCCCAGCTAGCACAGATGGGAAAGCAAGTAAAAGAGAGGAGGAGGGCTGGGCTTTTCAAAGGTGCTCAGCATTAGAACTACCGACTTCAATGAGGGCTTTAGAAAAACCCAACCTCTGCTTCCTAAAGGCATACTCTTAGTCCTGATACTAAAAATCGTCTCACTCCCACATTTTGGTCAGTAACTGTGTCCATCATTTGGGTAGGGGATTGGGGACAGCCATTGGGGAAAGGCATTATCCAAGCTAGTCAAATGCAGTTGCTTGCTGGAGACATCACACTATTTAACACACCGGGAGTAGCTTTGCAGAGACACTGAGTGTGGTACTGTAGTTCCTATCAGCCCTCGGTGTGGTGCTTTTCCTGCAGTCCTGGAGCTAGTATAGATTGTGAGTTGCGTACAATGGACTAATCAGGCAAAGCCTCATGTTTCTCCGTTATTGGAGGCCCACTCTAAGGAGATGTTGAACCAGATTCAGGCTGATGTAAATCCATGACCACAGTGGAGCTATGCCAGCAGAGGATCTGTCCTCACTGAGCTTTCTCAAGAGGGGGAAGTGGAGAGGAAACCCTCCTAGGGGACAGAGAGATGTTGGGTAAATGTGTAGGAAGGCAGTAGGTCCAGGTACACAGTGAGTAGTCATCAGGTCATCAGTGGGAAGAGTTGGGGCTGGAAGGCTGAGAGGTAAGGAGTGGGATGGAGAGAAGAGAATTAGAAGTCTGATCCAAAGCCCATTGCAGCCAATGAGAATCTTTCCATTGACTTCAGTAGGCTTTGGACCAGGCCCAGGGTATAGAAAGAGCAGAGAGGATGAAGGGAGATGACAAGGATGGAAGAGAAGATACAGGGAGATATCAGAAACAAGGGTTACAGTAGGTGCAGGGGACCTGCGGGGACGGAGGGGTCCCAGACTTCTTCCAAGGAAGAATTGTTTGTTGTGACTGAAACATCTATGGTGCTGCTTGCCATATGCCTTTTTAATTAGGCAGACATTCGGTGCCATTGCACTGCACTGTGGCTTTTTCGTGTTGATCATTGACAGACACTATTCCTCATGATGTCTGCTGTCAACCTATGAGCAATTACCTGGCATTTGATGTTTCAACTTTAATACAAGGACATAAAATCATAGAAATGTATGGCTGGAAAGGACTTCATGAGGTCATCTAGTTCATCACCCCACATTAAGGAAGGTCCATCCCTGTATACATAGGTGACTCTATACCTAGACCATCCCAGAGATGTGTTTGTTTAACCTATTCTTAAAAATCTCCAGTGATGGAGCTGTGGCTTGGATAAGGGTAGAACTTTGATCATATACATCAACCAATATTGTATAGTGGCATTTAGGCCCCAATTTAGCAAAGCACCCCTATTTAGCAAGCCACTTAAGCATGTTACATTTAAGCATGTGTTTAAATCTCATTGACTTCAGTGGGATGTAAGTACATGCTGAAAGTTAAACATGTGCTTACGTACTTTGCTGAATCAGGACCTTAAATGGCAGTAAAAATAATGTATAGCTAAGTGATAAAATATAAATCTATATTTATACCTTGGGGTTCTGTTGAGGTGATGAAACTGCATTATAAGATCGCCACTGGAATGATAACTTTGCCATGCTAGTGTAAAAGGAGTTCAGGGAAGACCCTGGAATGGATACGTATATGGTCTCGCTATCCGAGGGATACTACGGATTTTGCAATCATTGTAGACAATACGCCCCCTGGTGTTTATTGGGAGAACCACCTTACCAACCACTTTTTGCAATGAAAATGAGGGGAATTTTCTTGATCATCGTACAGGAAGAACATGCCATCTGGGAAACTGGTGGTTTCTTCCCCCTAGTGCTGGCTGCGTCATGCACAGTACAACAAGGCCAGTCGTAGAGAGGTTTCACGGCAGTTCATCAGAGTGCCAGTGCAGCCATTTTAAAACATTACATTACCTTAGGAGGTATCTTTGACCCTGATACCATCAGGGCAGAGGGACAATGTATAACTTAACACTTCAAAACTTAGAAAAATATGAATTGTTCAAAGCAAATTTTAAGCTGACGTTTTTACTCATTAGCTGTGGTATGTGCAGGGATCAGGCAGGGGTGTTGCCTGTTGCACGTTAGCTCTGTCGGCCTCCGTCTTTCTCACTATTGATTCATTTTGCCATAGCAGCACTTTGAGGCCCCAGCTGAACTCAAGACCCCACTGTGCTAGGCATTGTACGGACAGTAAGAATCGGTCCCTCCTGAAGAGCTGACAGCTTGAATAGACGAGTCAAAGGATGGGATGGAGGCACCATTATCCTTTCTGTTCAACTTCACCTCCCTAAGCAACATCAACCCAGACAAGGCATGAGGTATTGCTAACCTGGACCGGACTGTCTTTTTGCTGTCCCTCTCTATGGATGCCACAAAGATGAGGGCATATAATTCTCTCCAGTCTCCCTCTCCATTCAAATACTTCCAATTGGCCGCCGCTAAATGGGAAAATTGAGCTTTGCCCGTTTTTACCAGCTCTAACCCCAGTGCTGTATCACACGCATTATAGCAGAGCAGAAGCTGTGCTGTAGTTACAGTTAAGACCTGTTGATTGTACTTATCTAGCGCCCATGGCTATAGTATCTGAGCGCCTCTCCATCTTTAATGTCCGTACCCTCCTAAGCCCCCTGTGGGGGAGAACAGAGCTGTTATCCCCATTGTACAGATGGGGAAATGAGGCACAGGGAGACTGGCCTAAAATGCACAGGCAGCCTGTGGCACACCAAGGAGTTGAAACCAGGGCTCTCATGTCTCCACCTAGCACCCCAACCACTGGACCATTCTTCCTCTCTACATGGGCCCAGTATGATAGTATTGAAACACTATATATTAACCCATAGGCTACTCTCATCTCACAGCATGTGCCTTTGCAGCATGTTGTGCCCAGTGTTTGATTTTGTTTGCTCTGTTGTCTTTTTGATAAAATTAAAATGGAACCTGCAGCTTTGCAAACTTCCTTCTCCTATCCCCTTAAAATGGTGCCCCA
This sequence comes from Platysternon megacephalum, assembly GCA_003942145.1. Classification (NCBI taxonomy): domain Eukaryota; kingdom Metazoa; phylum Chordata; order Testudines; family Platysternidae; genus Platysternon; species Platysternon megacephalum. Next base: position 617,205 of record QXTE01000338.1, read on the forward strand.
TCTGCAAACTCTTGCCCACGCGCGCAGTCCTGCCAGCAGCAGTAAGACTACTTCCATAAGGACTATCCCCAAAGGAAAATATGCAGCCAACACCAGCCAATTATACTGACATCTGCGTGTGGATTGCCTTTGCCGTTCTAATAATAACAAAAACTAGGCTGAATCTGGTTAGCAGTTGGGTGGCAAGGCAAAGGCAATTAATCACAAACTGACACGCTCAATCAGCAGAATTAGAATGTGCCTCTTTGAGCACATATAAACGCCAAGTTAATGATCTGTGGTGGATAGGGTACCTGCTCATGTCTAATCAGCCTTTGGTCTTTCTTCCTTGGGGAGGTGGTTTATTATTTGCTAACTCCAGATCTGAAAGTGCCAAGAAACTGGGTTGTTGGGTTTTTTTTTTAGACTCCTTTCTTTATGGAAATGTCCTGGCATATTTAAGCAGACCATTGTTTCTCACACCTTCTCCCAAAGGTCAGGTAAAGAAAACCTGCCTTTGATCAGAACATTTCTGTACTTGGTTCTTTGTTGATCGGAGGAGAGTAATATTTTAGTGTGGTCTGGAAAGAAAGCATTCATAGATGTCACACCCACTCGCTCCCTTACTCAAAGGACTCCGCTCCAACTGTATCCAAAGGAATTAGCTGCTGTTAGTACAATGGTTCTCATCAATTGACATTTCAGTTGGCAAACCTGATATCTTTGGCACAGTACCGTGGAGGTTTAAAAGGACGGGGGACCATCACTTTAGTTGCTTTGTGTGGTGTATTGAAAACTCTGTTAAAATTGTAGGCTATCACTTTAAATTTCAAGGGTTTTTCATGGTTCTGCCAGCAGGTGAATGTGTTCTGTAGGGAAGAGTCCGATCTGGGCCTAGTAGAAGTCAGTCTGCAGCCAGCCAGCCTAGAGCAAGGTGAGTTGAGTTGTGCCTCTCTGTTTTAGGGAGCCAGCCCGCTTTGTCTCTCTGGTTTGGGGGTTCTTGTGTGTTATCGTTCTGAGTTCTAAAAAATAAAGTCGTGTTACATTGTGACCTTCCGGCCAGAATATTTGTTTTGATCTAACGTCTCTGTCTGGGCACGTCTACACTGCTGCTGGGAGTGAACGGCCCAGTTTGGGTGGACAGATACCCCCTAGCTAGCACACTAAGAATAGAGTGTGGCCATTGCAGCACGGGTAGTGGCACAGGCCAGCCAACGGAGTACACAAGGCCACCCGGCCCACTGGGTCCATACACGCCTGTGCCGCAATGTCCACACTGCTATTTCTAGCATGCTAGCTCAAAGCTCCCGCGTAGACATGCCCTGTGTATGCGTTGAACACAGCACTTGGTTGATGGCCAGTTGCAGCGGTCTTGTGCTGCAAAGATGTCACCTGTATGCCCTTTGCCCCCTCATCCGCCCACTCTCCCAGATCTCCACAGAAAGGGCACAAGTAACAGCGGCAGCAGTGCAGAAATTGAAGAGGCAGCAAGCGGGTCCATAAAGAGGAAGGAGAGGAGGAAAGGTAGCACCAAGCATGGTTCATGTTGTTGCTCACAGTAGGGAAGCAGAAAAAACGTTAGGACATTTTTTTTTAATGTCATGAAATAATTAAAAGATAAATAGTAAGTCTATGGAGAGTTCATGAGACTGATCACTTTAAACTTCTAGTGAGTGTTTGTAATGTAATGACTGTGCAAACCAGGCTTAGGAATGAGGGGTGACTTGGCACGGTGTTCTCCCCAGATGTGTGCTGCGCATGAGAGAAATGAAAGCTTTGTAATATTCACCAGTTGTTGAGGCCAAAATTTTCAAACTTGGGTACCTACATTGGATTGCACCCTCAGTAAGTTCGCAGATGACACTAAGCTGGGGGGAGAGGTAGACATGCTGGGGGGTAGGGATAGGGTCCAGAGTGACCTAGACAAATTGGAGGATTGGGCTAAAAGAAATCTGATGAGGTTCAACAAGGACAAGTGCAGAGACCTGCACTTAGGATGGAAGAATCCCACGCACTGCTACAGGCTGGGGACCATCTGGCTAAGCGGCAGTTCTGCAGAAAAGGACCTGGTGATTACAGTGGATGAGAAGCTGAATATGAGTCAGCAGTGTGCCCTTGTTGCCAAGGAGGCTAACGGCATATTGGGCTGCATTAGCAGGAGCATTGCCAGCAGATCGAGGGAAGTGATTATTCCCCTCTATTGGGCACTGGTGAGGCCACATCTGGAGTATTGCGTCCAGTTTTGCGCCCCCCAATACAGAAAGGATGTGAACAAATTGGAGAGAGTCCAGCGGAGGGCAACAAAAATTATTAGGGGGCTGGGGCACATGACTTATGAGGAGAGGCTGAGGGAACTGGGGTTATTTAGTCTGCAGAAGAGAAGAGGGAGGGGGGATTTGATAGCAGCCTTCAATTACCTGAAGAGTGGTTCCAAAGAAGATGGATCTAGACTGTTTTCAGTGCTGGCAGATGACAGAACAAGGAGCAATGGTCTCAAGTTGCAGTGGGGGAGGTCTAGGTTGGATATTAGGAAAAACTATTTCAGGGTGGTGAAGCACCGGAATGGGTTACCTAGGGAGGTGGTGGAATCTCCATCCTTAGAGGTTTTTAAGGCCTGGCGTGACAAAATCCTGGCTGAGATGATTTAGTTGGGGTTGGTTCTGCTTTGAGCAGGGGGTTGGAGTAGATGACCTCCTGAGGTCTCTTCCAACCCCAATCTTCTATGATTCTATGATTCTGTGATTTAGGCACCCAAGTTCATATTTAGGCACTTGAGCCCTGATTCAACAAAACTTTAAGCACCTGCTTAACTCTCAGTGACTTCAGTGGAATTTAAGCATGTGTTCATAGTTGAGCACATGCTTAAGTGCTTTGTTGAACCTGGGCTGTAAATACATGACCTGATTTTCAGAGATGCTGGCCAGCCCAGGTACCATTGAAGTAAATCATCTAAGCCACTCACCTGGAATTTTAACTATTCATGGGTCAACCATGGATTAATGACTAATCAGATACATTGGAATAACAAGTAAATTGGATTCTGTTTGAAGTTATTCTGTTAGCTATGACTACATTCATGGAATAAGTTACTCATTCTGAATTATTCACTCAGCTCTAATAGAGAATAATTTTCACCAGAAATGTTGATTGGTTTATTTGGCAGAATTATAAGCTGATTGGATGGATGGCAGGCAGTAGATGTGAAATACTTAGACGTTATTAAAGCACTTGATATTGCATTGAAAAATGTATTCAGGTTGGATTAGGTGTTAAGAACCATTAACAAAGTCCTGAATTGAGTTAGGAGAGATGTCCTCCTAACTGGGATCTAGACATGTACTCTTAGTACCAGATTTAATTAATCTCCTCATTAATGTCCTGGAAGAAGGTGCAAACAACACACAAATTCGCAGACTATTAGGTTGAGAAGAGTTAAGACCACTAATGAGGACAAAGGGACATAAGAGTTGAGAAATGTATCTGGAGAGGGAATAGAATGAAAACGATGAATTAAATTAAATCTTTCAAATTACAAAGGTGCCCAGTCACTGCCCAAATGCCAATTTCGCAAATGGACTTGCCTCTGCAATATTAGGAATTGCGTAGTAGCCAAACCTGTGGGTAAAATATTTCCTGAAGAAGTGGGTTTTTTACCCATGAAAGCTTATGCCCATATAAATCTGTTAGTCTTTAAGGTGCCACCGGACTCCTTGTTATTTCCTAGAGTGGGTATCCTTGGAAAAATATAGTTCTTAATTACATTTGACTTTTTCAAGTGCTTATCCATGCGCATGTACCATAAGGCACTGTTGGCAGGAGAGCTGGGCTAAGCCAGCCCTGACTACAAGATGAGCCCTGCCAGAGGGGAAGAATTCCCAATATAAAAGGCACCAGGAATCTGTAGGGCAAAGGGCTATGGCTGAGAGAAGTAGCTGGGACTGCCAGAGGCAGGAGGAACCCCAGGAAACTGGAGCTGGAACTGATGAAAGACTTTGTGTTTGTTTGGGACTTTGGAGTTCTGTTTCTGACAAACTCTGTTGGCAGCTGCCTGGTGAAGACTGAATTAAAAGGCTTGGGGCTGAGAATGCAACTGGAAACAGGGCGAGTTTTAAAGGGGCCTTAAGTCAAAGGGAAATAGAGTTGGCTGGTGGCCATGGTGCCACAGGCCCTGATTCAACAAAGCATGTGTTTAGCTTTAAGCCCAAGTTTATTCTGCAAAACACTTAGGCCCTGATCCAGCAGAGGTCTTAAACATGCCCCTAACTTAAAGCATGTAAGTAGCCCCATAGAATTCAGTGGGATCAATCACATACCTTAAGTTAAGTGTGTGCTCAAGTGCTCTCCTGGATCAGGGCCTTTGGTCCCAGTTCTGAAAAGCACTTAAGCACATGCTTAAGGCCTGTTGATTTCAATGGGAACCAAAAGGTGGATTTCATTAGAACATAATGGCTTAGGATATGTAAAGCAGATCACAATTCCACTGCAGCATGTGTTGATTCTGAACATATTTCTTTCTCTTTAAACATCAGGAAATGGAAGCTGAGATTTTTCAAGTTTGCATTTTTACAATTCATAGTCTCATTAGTCATCATTTTTAATGCACAAACTGTACAAAGAAATAGGTTGTAGGTGTATATGACTTTAGCAGAACTAACCACATAGCGAAATACTTAGTGTGACTCGGGGGGTGGCAGTAAGGGTACCCCTTACTCACTGTAGTAAATGTGCACAAAGGGATTGAGTTGGAGAAAAAAAATGTGTTGCTCTTCCCAACTCCACCCACAAAACAAGCTCCGCCCACTAGAGACGCACATTTTGCTGCTTTGTTTGAAACCTCTGGATTTTAGATTGGTTTTCAGTGGCATGGTGGCCGAACCTTAGCTCATTACTAGCCAGTCAGACTGCAGACAAGTTAAGTCCAAATGTACGAATGTTCTCACTTGGGAGAATTGTTTCTTGTTTGCACTGCGGAGTTTTCAGACTTTAGTGCTGGAGATTTTCAAAACTGCCTGGGAGATGCAGATGTACAACTCCCACTGAAATGAATGGCACCTAATTGCCAAAGTTCCCTGAAAATCAGGGATTTGGAGTAATCAAATTTTTGAATTGCTCCGCTCCGGCTCCGCTACAGCTCCGGGCATAAAACCTACTGGTCCGCGCTCCAGCTCCAAAGCCCTGCTGAAAATCTCAGCTTGAAAGTGTATCATCAAGTAGTTTCAAGGCATATAGTGTGTAAATATAGCGAGGAACACAGACTGCTACAAGGAGAATCTACTTCTACAATACACTAGGCAGGAACTTCAAAGAAGTATTTATTTTTTTATGTATCTACAGATGAAGAATGCCTATCCCAGAGTGTTCGATATGTGCATTGCTGTAAACATAATGAATGTAGTAGGTCCCTGATCCTGCACAAGGATCATCTTCTCTGAGCCTTCAGAGGAGTAATGGAGGATGGTTCCTCCAACTGTCACTGGATGGAGTCAAACAGGAGGAATATCTTCTGAGAACCAAGCTTCTAAAAGGTACCAGAGCTTCCACACAGCTGGCCTTCCGTTGGCCAGTCCAGCTCTCTTTCACCACAACACGTGACTCATTTATGGGTCTAAGGAAAGCAGTAAATCTAATATATCAGGATTGAGTCTGAGATCACACAACTTCAACTCAGACTCAAAGTTAGACAGCATTATTTATTAGCTATCTGCACTGGCTTCTGTAAGGTGGTCGGCCATGCAAATTCCTTGTTCTGTGTGCTTTTTATTTAACAGATAAACTCTAACCTTCATGAGCAGTTTGATTTCTTGAAAGCCTTCTGTTGATTCCCCCCACTAGTATTCACTGTTATGACTATGCTGTAATGTAAAATGATGGGTTAATGCAAGTGCTTGGTCATGATAGAATAGAATAAGCAGCTGTATAGCACCGTTCAGCCCTTCAAATAGTAACAAATTCATCCTCACAGCACCTCTGTTCGGCATTTTTTGTGATTTTTTTATTTTATTTTACAGTCTATTGCTTAATCAAATTTTGGTCACTGAGATACAGTGGGGAGGTGTGGCATTAACACTTAGACCAGGTGACACATTCGGCCTGATTCTCATTTGCACTAAAGCCACCTTACATGGCACTGGCAGTGTAAAGAAGTCTTAAAGTGGGCATTAATTACATTTACATTAATACTAGAATGGTGTAAATTGGCCTTAGTGTGAACGAGAATCAGGTTTGATAAGAACAGTGCTCGGTTTATACAGATGCAAGTGGCAAACTATCACTGCAGCAAGTCAAATGACATGTCTCTTTCTAATGGATCTGGCATGAGGCTGTAGGATGATTGATAAGGAAACTGAGAAACATGTTGAGCAAATGGGCATGATGTCATGTGGTGGATTTTAAGGTAGTTTGGTTTTTCTAAGTTTGTTGAACCTCCAAAATATTTCCCACGTTTGACCATTAGAACGAGACTTGCTTTGCTTTCAAGGTGCTTTCTACGTGGTTGCATTGGTCTCCCCAAGTCCCTTAAATCTGTTGTAAATACCTGCAGCCCTGATGTCAGAAAGAATAGCATATAGTCCTCTTTCTAAAACTCATGGTCTGTTCAAGTGGATAATTGATTGGACAGCTGACTAAGCACTCTGACCTCTCCAGTATCCAGCAAGATTGATGGCTCTTTCCTTCTTTCCTGGTGAACTGAAGCATGCAAGCCTACCTTTTGTTGTTGTGGAAACACTGAGTGCTTAGATGGCCCTTTATTTAGGTGGCATCAGTGAGATAACCTGTGAGGCAGGGAAACACAGGGCAGTGGGAAGACAATGGATGAGGATCAAAGCAAACAGGAGGCAAAGTGTTCATAAAGTGGGAAGTGGATAAAGAGGAGGATAGATGACCACAGAAGCAGAAAGCCAATCAAGTTGAGTTTTCATTATTTTCCAGCATTGAGTCAGAACTAGACCCGTGTCAATAACAATGGCTGAACCAAAAAATTCATGCTGGTATAGAAAGGAGGCGTACTGCATGGATGGCAGGCCCCAGCAGGATTTTGTGGTGAGCAAACTAAGAGATCCTTCTTCTTTAAACTTATCAAACGGTGTATCCACCCCAACTTGACACGCTCCTTCTAGCATGTGCTATCCATACCACCATCCTGTCCATTGGACAATGGAACTCCAATGCTATGTCAAGAAGAAGTCTCTGTATGCTTTTCATGCAATCAAGGCAATTATCGTTTAGTCACTTGTTTACTATTGAGCAGCACACCTCACATTTTATCAAGCAAAACAATTGCAGTTGAGACAGGCATCAAGGGATTTGGCACTAATTTTTTTTTTTAAGGAGAAAGTAGGAGGAAGGAACTGAAAGTGAAGCCTGGGAACAGCTGGCCTCGCATTTGGGTCACCCAGTTATCCAAACTGTTTGCAAACCCAGATTTGTAAAGCTAACAATGTGGGAGTCCATAATCCACCGTATACTTCAGATTTCATCTGACGCCCACATGCTGAAACTGCCTCTTCGGGGCGTGCGTACGCTGCTTCAGGAAGCAATGCTGAACTTGAGCGTCACCTCCCGAGCTGCTCATCTGAACTTGCTGTTACTTGTCTCACAAAAGGGTCTCAATGAACTCCACTGAGCAGCTTTAGCACAATGATGTCAGTTTACTGTGAGAGGAAGTCCCCGCCTGCTCAAGCATGACTGCAGTCAACAGAAAATCCAGCCACAGGGAGCATCTATAAAGGATTTGTATTTTTATGGATAGGCGATAGTAGGCATAGATGTGTGATGGGAGGACCAGCATTTGTCCTGCTACATATTTCCATACACAAAGCACTACCACTTTCAGGCAGATTGACCTCTGGTTTAGATTAATAAAGCTGTAAAATCCAGAAAGAGCACAAGGAAATTCTGCACAAGCGAGTACAAACTGTGTGTGTGTCTCTCTCTGTAGCAGGCTGCATCTGAGCACGAAATGACAGCTGCCTCTGCAGCAGGACAGCTGCCTCTCTCCATTTTAATGTGCACTACAGAGAAAATAAGCTGTGCCAGATGCAAGCTGCCTCCACCATGTGTACTACAATGGCGCATTATTTTGTGTGTCATGCTGCTTTCCGTTTTCGTAGCTATTTTTGCTTTAATTTCCTAGTTATTATAGAAAATGTATGTTACAATAGTGCGCAGAGGCCAACCAGTCCAGGGCCACATTGTGCTAAGTTCTGTACAAGCATATGTAGGGGGAAAGTTTCAGAAGTGCCTAAGGGAATTAGAGGCATAAGTTCTACTGATGTTCCACTGGGCACCTATCTCTGTTCAGTACCTTTGAAAATCTCCTTCATTGTAAACAGTGTTCCCTGCCCCAAAGAGCCTACAGTGTAAAAGATACAACATAATGGATGGCCAGCCATACAAATGGGCAGGGAAGGAATGGTAATAAAAAAAAATAATGGAAAGTTTTAGCACAGACTGGCTGTGTGCACAGTTTATTTCATTTTATGTTTCTTTTCTTTTTAAAGAAGAGAACCGTAAACAGTAAGAAAAAACTGCTTCCCATATATTTTCAGTAGTCAAGAGCTTCTCATGTCTGTTTTCAGGGTCACACCTGTTGTTAACATATCATCTTGCGCTCAATAAATAACTCTTCTTTAAATTATTGGGCGGGGTGGGAAGCCCTCTGGCGTTTTGTAGTTTTCATTTCCAATCCTGGGGAAATCAGCAGGAGCTTCAGTGTTAAAAGAGCTCTCCATCTCTCGCCGTGCTGGATTTTTTTTATAGAACTAGTAACTTGACGCAAAAGTATCTTCTCAGAAAAACCATCACATGTTAATAAGGTCACTTTACGTATGAAGATGAAGGTGATGGGGGAAACTCATGTTTTCAGTTTCACCTTTCCTAAGCCAACAAAGATTGTTTATACTTCCATTGCTTTTTACACAGTAGATTAGCATCAGACCTTCCTTAATATGAAGGTGCAACCCACCAAAAAACTTTTTATTTCTACTATAACAAAATGCTAGGCCTAACACACAAGCACACTGCAATGGCTTTTTAATTCTGCATATGCAACCTTACTTGAAGCTAAAAGTTGACCTTATCTCAAAAATGTTTTTTTTTAATTGCTAATTGAAAAATGTTCTTTGTATGTAACTAATATAAGGGGAGGTTTTTTTTAAAAGGTCCCTAGTAGATTTGGGAGCACAAGTCTCATTGAATTACAGTGAGATTTGTGCTCTTAACCCCCTTAGGCACTTTAGAAAATTTCCCCTTAATTCATAAATAAAATTTAACCATTAAAAGTGCAAACGTGTGAGGAGTTTCACACAGAAGGAGTTTTGCGGTAGCACACATTTGTGTCCTTGTAACTCAAAAAATACTACTGTAACAATAGTTGATTATTGACTGGCAGATAGAAAAATTCCCTTTCATATGACACCTATCATGGAAGGCAAAAGTAAGAAAGGACAGAATATCTGGAGCAGTTGGTCCATTTGGCATTGGTGAAACAAATGATAGAGGAGAAAGATTCATAGAATTTTGCAAGCAATATGACTTCATTGTCAGCAGTGCTTATTCTGAACACAAAGTGCAAGAGGTACATGAGAGTCACTAAGAGGGATGTATAAAAACCAGCTTGATTTTATCACAATTAATGGTAGCTACAGAAATAGTGTTAGGAAGGTTAAGGTAACGCCAAGTGCAGATTGTGGATCAGATCATAGATTGGTTTTAATGAGACCAAATATCAAACTGAAAAAGTTACAGAAAGCCAAACACTATCTAGGATGGAACCTTGGAGGTCTGAATCGTGAGATACAAAGTCACTACCAAGAAGAGGTGATGCAGATAATTAATGACAACAAAGACCAAGTCACTTGGGAATGTCTGAAAGATGCTATCAAAGAAGCTGCAGATAAATATGTAGGGAAGAAGTTAATAGCTAAGAACGTCCCATGGATAACAGATGTAATCACTGCTGGGATGGACAAAAGAAGGAAAGTAAAAGCACAAAGATCAAAAACAGAAAAAAAGGAATACTGAAGACAAAAAATTATAAAGAATAAATGCAGATTAGTAATGTCTGAATGAATGGCTGGATCAGAAATGCAAAGCAATTGGATAAAGCAAACAAACAAAGTGAGATGTATCAAAAGGTAAGTGCCATAAATTACAGAAGAAAGGTAACCCTTAAGGACAAAAATGGACAATATTTGACAGACCTTAAAGACAAGCATAAGAGATGACAAGAATATACCAAGTAGTATTAGGCCTGAAAAACCTCAACTAGAGATTAATCAAGTAAGCCCACCAATATTGGATGAAGAATCATGGCAGCAATAAAAAGACTTTTGAATGGAGAAGCACTGGGTTGTGATGAAATACCAGCTGAATTGTTCAAAAAAATAGGGGACAAAGGCTTGAAAACCCTGTGAGAGGTAATGAAGAATCCGTTTGAGCCAGGAGAATTACCAGAAGACTTTACAAAGTTCATTGTATTTCCAAATCTCCAAAAAGAACAACACTACAGATTGTCAAGAATACAAACAAACAGCCTACTATCCCATGCCTCTAAGATACTTCTGCAAGTTATTCAAGACCAAATACAAGGAAGGATTGATAAGGAAATAAGCAAACAATAATACAGCTTCAAATATGGAAAGGGCATGATAATCACCATTGTGAACTTGAAGCTTATATTACAAAGATCAGTTGAAATAGAGAAAACAGTATACTTGTGTTTTATTGACTTCCAAAAAGCATTTGACAAGCACTACCACCTGAAATTGCTCGACATATTATAAACTGTAGGGATTGATGGATATGAACTCCAAGTAATAAAACAATTATACTGAAATCAGAAGGAGACTATAGTGGGAGATGAAAATCCAGAACTAACAGAGATCAAGAGAGGAGGAGTGAGACAAGTTTTTATAATGTCAGCAGAGGATCATTCAGAATGGGCTGCCATGGTTGCAAACCTCCAGTAATGGAGATGCCACATAAGATGATGATCATGATTTATTTGCGTAAGCGGTTTCCTTTTATTATCAAACAAAAAATAAAGTTGCTTTCCAGTTTCGTCAAACCAAGAGAGAATAATATTTCATGCAGGTAGCTTTTGAAATTTCATTTAGTCCCAAATCGGGATGAAGTCAATGTTGGAATTTTTCATGAAACAAAATATCCTGAAATTATTAATTTTTATTTTTATATTATAATATGACATAACATAAAAGTCAAAATGATAAAGTCCAAACAAAACATTTTGGCTGTATCAAAATGAAAAGTTTTGGTCATTTCCTGTTGAAAACTTTGATAAAATTGCTACATTTTTATTTTGTTGAATCAGGATTTCCCAATGGAAGACTGTTCCTTCAGAAAATTCATTTCTGAAGCATGACTGCATATAGCCTTCCACCACTTTTAAAGTATTTCATATAACAACTCTGGAAATTCTTGTTCTCCATCTAAATGTCTTTGGACATTTAAATCCTCCTAAGTCTGTAGCCTCAATATCCTGTGGCAATGAGTTCCACCAGCTAATTATGTGTTGTATGGTGAAATATTTCCATTTGTCCATTTTGACTTATCCTATACCTGAAGAAATAACACTGAAGACCTAAGAGAGGGGCCTTTCCTAAAGATTATCTGAGCTGGCCAAAGGAAATAATGGGAATCTTATGGCAGAACCTATTCTTCTGCAATATCTAGACAAGTGGTTCTCAAACTGTTGCACTGATGACCCCTTTCATATAGCAAGCCTCTGTGTGTGACCCCCCTTTTAAATTAAAAACACTTTTTTACATATTTGACACCATTATAAATGCTGGAGGCAAAGTGGGGTTTGGGGTGGAGGCTGACACCTCGCGACCCCCCATGTAATAACCTCGTGACCCCCTGAGGGGTCCCAGCCCCCAGTTTGAGAACCTCTGATCTAGACCAAAGAGTTCTGCATAGGCTTTCCTGAAGCACCCAGACAGAGTGTCTGAATCCTTTTGAAAATATTCCCCCACCACCAATAAAGTATGAAGAAACTTCTATAGTAGAAGTTCAATTATTATAACCAGTAGTACCTACAGTAATATCTCTATCCAGCAAAGCACTGAAGCACATATGTAACGTCAAAGCACAAGTGGTCCCATTGACTTCAATGGGATGAGACTAGTCACATGCTTAAAGTTAAGCACTCATGTCACTTTAGTGTATATTTGTACGACAGAAAATATCCAGGGTACAAAATAGTTAAGTGCAGCTGTTGGAAGCCTGCATGTGAAGGGCATTGTAGAATTAAGAGACACAATGCAATTCTTTTTCAAGTACACTATGGTGGGGAAGATATTGTTCACTAACAGCTGCAGTTTGACATTATACTGTTTTGTGGTGATTCATCTGGCCAGTTCATCCTTAAAATGTGCAAAATGCTTGTTAGTGGCGGCTGGGAGTGTGCATACTTTGCTTGTCATCCGGTGACCAAGTAAGAGGTATGGACCTTGCAGAAAATAGCTCCTGTAGGACATTCCATCAGTGTCATTGTCTGGTTCTTCATGTACGCAGCAGTGTATTTCCTAGGAGTCTGGGCTGTACCCCCACTACTGGAGCTGGTTTGGTCTGTTTCCCGAGTTCTTCTGAGCTGGGCAGGAGGCGTGTCCTGGTCCCTTGCAGTAAAAGCAAGGTTCAGCTGTCGTTGTCATGTTCTCTCCTCCGGGTTTGGACGTCGGTGACCGAGGTTGATTTGCGTGGGTTCAGGACTCGGTTGTACAGGTCTCAATGTGGAGGGTGGGCATGGGGGTGTTGAGCCAACTCTCCTTTCCTCCTTCCGTTCATGAAGACAAGAGTCAGTGCACAGGGCAAGGTCAGTCAGTGTGGCTAGATGGGTGGGGTTTTTGATGCGGGCTAGTTCGTCTTTTAGCTCAACATTGAGCCCGCACCAGAATGGGTAAAGTTCGGCTGCTTCATTGCATTCAACATCAGCCACGAGCCATTGGAAATGTGCGGCATAGGAGGTGGCTGGCTCTTGCCCCTGGCAAAGCTTCCAGAAGGCAGCCTCTGCCGGGTGGATGCAGTGTGGGTCATTGAAGATTGTCATGAAGGCATCCCAGTTGGAGAGCACAGGGCTGTTCTGCTCCAACAGTGGGGGAGACCCAATTGAACGCATTGCTGGAGAGCAGGCTGAGTACTAGCCCCACCTCAGTCTGGTCTGTGGGGTACACTAGGGGGTGGAGCAGGAAGAGCAGCCGGCATTGGTTCAGGAAACCTGGGCCTCGGCAGGGAGCTGTGCCATCTGAGCCTGCAACTGGTCTATTTATTCATGCAGGGCCTGGGCTTCACGCCCACGCTGTGTAGCATGGTTCCCCGCCTGCAGACAGGTGACCTCAGGGAGCTGCTGGTTGGAGGGCAGCCCGCCCCTTCTATCATCTGTGGAGGGGTTGGATGGACTGAGGGGGATGCAGATAGTCTGAGCAAACTTGTCATGACAGGGACAAGGGCAGTCAGACCTAGTGGTCATAGCAGGAGTCGGGCTGAGTCAGGTACTGGGGTCAGAGTCTGAAAAGTGCCTTAGGGTGAATTGAGAGTCAGGCGTCAGGAGACAGGCAGAGTCAGGTTACCAGGAGACTGGGGACAGGCACCACATTACAGACAGCAATTGAATAGCAAAACTGAGGACAAACCAGGGTCGGAAGCCAGAGTCTAGAGTCTATCACAAGCAGAGACAGACAGGCAGTCTGTGTTCTTGATCAGACAGCTCCCCTTCATGGCTTCTTGGTTTATATACTGGTATCAGCCAATCAGGCGGCTGTGAGAGGCTGCCACTCTGATCCTGCTGGGAAGGACTTCCTGCCAATCCCAGCCTCACAAAGTCCTCCCAGGGGAGCCCAGCCTAAGCCTCCCGTCATGATGCGGAAGTGTCAGCGGCCCAGAACCCCCTTGAACCCAGCTTTCAGGCCTGCAGGTTCTAACACTGGCTGTTTCTAAACCTTGGTTTTCATTCTTGGCAGTCATCACACTAGCTAGAGAACACCATTAATCTGCTTCCACTTTATATAAACCACTCTGTGTAACAAGAAGAAAAATTGAAGGGTATTCTGGGAATTCAGTGCTCTTTCCCATAGCCTTCTTCCCTGTCACAAAATTACCTGCCCTCTGGCACAAGCAATCAGCACGCCTGGCATGAATCTTTCAGCAAACGGTGTGGAGGTCAACCTGCCACTAAATCGCTGCAGTTGTGAATCAGCACCAAACATCAAATCAGACTTTGACTCCTCAGGGAACTGATGAGCAGGATCCCCTGGGAGAACAACATGAGGGGGAAAGGAGTCCAGTAGAGCTGGCTGTATTTTAAAGAATCCTTATTGAGGCTGCAGGAACAAACCGTCCCGATGTGTAGAAAGAGCAGTAGATATGGCAGGCGACCAGCTTGGCTAAACAGTGAAATCCTTGCTGATCTTAAACACAAAATAGAAGCTTACAAGAAATGGAAGATTGGACAAATGACCAGGGAGGAGTATAAAAATATTGCTCAGGCATGCAGGAGTGAAATCAGGAAGGCCAAATCACACTTGGAGTTGCAGCTAGCAAGAGATGTTAAGAGTAACAAGAAGGGTTTCTTCAGGTTTCTTCAAGAGCAACAAGAAGAAAGTCAAGGAAAGTGTGGGCCCCTCACGGAATGAAGGAGGCAACCTAATGACAGAGGATGTGGAAAAAGCTAATGTACTCAATGCGTTTTTTGCCTCTGTCTTCACGAACAAGGTCAGCTCCCAGAATGCTGCACTGGGCAGCACAGCATGGGGAGGAGGTGACCAGCCCTCTGTGGAGAAAGAAGTGGTTCAGGACTATTTAGAAAAGCTGGACGAGCACAAGTCCATGGGGCCAGATGCGCTGCATCCAAGGGTGCTAAAGGAGTTGGCGGATGTGATTGCAGAGCCATTGGCCATTATCTTTGAAAACTCATGGCGATCGGGGGAGGTCCCGGATGACTGGAAAAAGGCTAATGTAGTGCCCATCTTTAAAAAAGGGAAGAAGGAGGATCCGGGGAACTACAGGCCAGTCAGCCTCACCTCAGTCCCTGGAAAAATCATGGAGCAGGTCCTCAAGGAATCAATTCTGAAGCACTTAGAGGAGAGGAAAGTGATCAGGAACAGTCAGCATGGATTCACCAAGGGCAAGTCATGCCTGACTAACCTAATTGCCTTCTATGAGGAGATAACTGGGTCTGTGGATGAGGGGAAAGCAGTGGATGTGTTATTCCTTGACTTTAGCAAAGCTTTTGATACGGTCTCCCACAGTATTCTTGCCGGCAAGTTAAAGAAGTATGGGCTGGATGAATGGACTATAAGGTGGATAGAAAGCTGGCTAGATCGTCGGGCTCAACGGGTAGTGATCAACGGCTCCATGTCTAGTTGGCAGCTGGTATGAAGCGGAGTGCCCCAAGGATCGGTCCTGGGGCCGGTTTTGTTCAATATCTTCATTAATGATCTGGAGGATGGCGTGGACTGCACCCTCAGCAAGTTTGCAGATGACACTAAACTGGGAGGAGTGGTAGATACGCTGGAGGGTAGGGATAGGATACAGAGGGACCTAGACAAATTAGAGGATTGGGCCAAAAGAAACCTGATGAGGTTCAACAAGGACAAGTGCAGAGTCCTGCACTTAGGACGGAAGAATCCCATGCACTGTTACAGACTAGGGACCGAGTGGCTAGGCAGCAGTTCTGCAGAAAAGGACCTAGGGGTTACGGTGGACGAGAAGCTGGATATGAGTCAACAGTGTGCCCTTGTTGCCAAGAAGGCTAACGGCATTTTGGGCTGTATAAGTAGGGGCATTGCCAGCAGATCGAGGGACGTGATCGTTCCCCTCTATTCGACATTGGTGAGGCCTCACCTGGAGTACTGTGTCCAGTTTTGGGCCCCACACTACAAGAAGGATGTGGAAAAATTGGAAAGAGTCCAGCGGAGGGCAACAAAAATGATTAGGGGGCTGGAGCACATGAGTTATGAGGAGAGGCTGAGGGAACTGGGATTGTTTAGTCTGCAGAAGAGAAGAATGAGGGGGGATTTGATAGCTGCTTTCAACTACCTGAAAGGGGGTTCCAAAGAGGATGGATCTAGACTGTTCTCAGTGGTACCAGATGACAGAACAAGGAGTAATGGTCTCAAGTTGCAGTGGGGGAGGTTTAGGTTGGATATTAGGAAAAACTTTTTCACTAGGAGGGTGGTGAAGCACTGGAATGGGTTACCTAGGGAGGTGGGGGAATCTCCTCCCTTAGAGGTTTTTAAGGTCAGGCTTGACGAAGCCCTGGCTGGGATGATTTAGTTGGGGATTGGTCCTGCTTTGAGCAGGGGGTTGGACTAGATGACCTCCTGAGGTCCCTTCCAACCCTGATATTCTATGATTCTCTTTGCTCATTTGCAATGAAATGTCTCCACCGGTTGCACTGCCTTTAAATACAGTACAAAACTCCAGCCTAAGACCAAATAGGAAAGCCTTTTTCTGTCAGATGAGGATATGATGGAGGAAGAGACAGGGGTTGGTGAATAATCTAAAGGGGGCTCCACAAACCTTTAAGTTACAGTTATTTCTTTCTATTACAGTAGTGCCTAGAGTCGCCAAAACAGATCAGGGCCTCCGTGTGCTAGGTGATGTACATGCAGGTAGTGAGAGGCAGTCCCTGCCCCAGAATGCTTACACTCTGAAGAGACAAGACAGGTGAAGGGTGGGAGAAAGGATTATTACTGGGGACTGAAATGCAGAGGGAGTAAATGATTTGCTTGAGGTCACATAAGGCATCTGTGGCAGCGCTGGGAACTGAACACAGATTTTCTCTCTAGAGGTGCCTTACACAGGTCAGATCCAGGGCTGATTGAAGGCGGTGGGAATCTTTCCATTGACTTCAGCAAGCTTTGGATCAGGCCCCATCTGAGGAACTCAAAGCACTTTCCAAAGAAGGTGAAATAAGCAAATATTATTATCCCCAGGGGCTTGGAGCTTAAAGCACAAATTTTAAGGGGCACCCAAAATATGACACTTAAAATTGGGGTCCACTTTTTAATATTTGTGCTTAAGTGACTGGTGCAAGGTCACACAGGAAGTTTTTGTCAACACCAGGAAAAGAAACCAGGGATCTAGGCTGCCAGTCCTCTACCTTACTATATATATATATCTCCTTCCTCCCCTGGTTAGAACCAACCAGAGACACAAAGCAAAAAGAAGGATCCAATGGATAAGCTACTGCTGAGAACTTTGAAATGACATGTCTGATCCATTCTTTTGGCATGAAGAATAATCTCTCTAACCTTGGTTTCATTATGCTGATTTCCTGATGTAAATCATTTTCAGTAATAAAAGGGCGTGGAACAAAGGCATGACAAGAGCGAATGGCTGGAAGTTGCAGTTAGAACGTTCAAATTGGAAATAAAATGCAACTTTCCAACCCTCAAGATCACTAATCATTAGAACAGCTAGTCAAGGAACATGGTAAATTTTTTATTTGGAGCACTTTTTAGGTGCCATCTTGATATACCTTATCAGGGCCTGATTTCCTGAAAGTACTGAGTAGCACTAGCCACTCTCTGAGAATCAGGCCCCTTTATGTGGTCTCAAGTCGAGCACCCATAGTCAGTTTAGAAAATGCAGTTCTAAATTGAGATGAGATGTCTTTCTAAAAGATATGCTCTAATTCAACCACAAATTACCTGGCCCAGTAGCAGTCACTCATGTAGGAGAGAAGAATAATTCCTTCCACTGCTGGAATTGCTGGCTGCAATAGCCCACGTTATACAGGAGATCAGACTAGATGATGATAGCTGCCTCTTCTGGCCTCAAAAATCTATGAGCAGAGCTTCTAGGGTGGCTCATGAGTCTGTTTATCGACTAACATAAAGGGTGTCTTAGGCTCTCACAGATGAGTGTCCTGCCATCCACGACAGGTGCTGCTAATTACCTGGATCTTGCCTTCCTTCCCATTCTGGCAGCAGGCCCATTAGGCATGGTCCTCATGGGAGATGAGATAGTTTTATAGTAAGACCTAAGCAGAGTCTTGTGCTGGTGCACAGAGGGGAATTCTAGCTCTTAGCATGCTGACGATAAAATTGTGCCTGTCATTTTAATTCTGCACTTGAGGCGCTCTCAGTAGCCATATGCTGAAATGGTAAATACAGCCGTTCCTGTCAACAACCAGCTGTTTGAAAGACACAGTATGACAGAGTCTTCAGACTGACCGAAGATAAAATATAGACCTTAATGAATCAGCGTGTGGAGCCTGGTGCTGAAATAACTCCACTGACAAATATAAGTACATGTTGCATAAAAAATACTTTCCAGGCTTTGGGAGGAGTGTTTCTTGATTGGCTGCTTACTAATCCAACCTGTGTTATTCATATAATACCATTAGCATGATTTGGAGATGATTAATTTGATTTTTGAATTACTGACTTGCCTGTGATACATTTTACAATGTAATAATTAAGCAAATAGTATCCAAGAAGGATCCCAGGATTTGGAGTAACTGTGATGTAACGGAGACCATGGTGAAGTTCATGTTCCTGTCTATCAAGCGATTGATGTATAGCATTTTCCAGCATGGTATCTAAGCTCCGTTTCTGACTGATGAACTAGTTTTGATTACATTTTAGCAACCTATATTAATAACACACAGACACAAACCCAAATGTTAAAGGAACATGAAGGTTGCAAAGTCAAGCACTCAGAAGTTAGGAAATGGCAGTATTAAGGTTTCCTATGCCAGTGGCGCTCAACCTTTCCAGATGACTGTGCCCCTTGCAGGAGTCTGATTTGTCTGGCGTACCCCCAATTTTCATCTAATTTAAAAACTACTTGCTTACAAAATCAGACATAAAAGTACAAAAGTGTCACAGCACGCTGTTACTGACAAATGGCTTCTTTCTCATTTTTAACATATAATTATAAAATAAATCAACTGGAATATAAATGTTGTACCTACATTTCAGTGTATAGTATATAAAGCGGTATAAACAAGTCATTTTCTGTATGAAATTTTAGTTTGTACTGACTTCGATAGTGCTTTTTATGTAGCCTGTTGTAAAACTTGGCAAATATCTAGATGAGCTGATGTACCCCCTGGAAGATCTCTGTGTACCCCCAGGGGTATGCGTACCCCTTTGAGAACTACAGCCCTATGTAACCCTAATTCAGTTGCCTTGTGCGTTTGCATTAGACTATAATTACACGATTACCTACTTTTTTTTTTTTTTTGCAGGACCCTGCCTCATTCAGTGTCGCTCCCGAAAATCAGGCAGACTCTTTAGGTACATGAATATGGCTTCAGGTGTCTAATTTTATGAACCCAAGTTTGAAAACTGTGCTGATGTTTTCCCAGCTGGGAGTATTAAGGGTTTGTCTTAGTCCTGGCAGCCTAGGTTTGCCGGTGGTGTCTGGTTCACATTGATTAGAGAGGGGAAGATAAGCCCTGTAAAACAGGGGATTCAGGCAGCTTGACTTTGGGCATAAAAATGAACTTCACTCAGCTGATGTCATTTAAAGGGCTTAGACAAGTTTCTGTCCTCAGGTAAACAGAACTGCCTGCTTGTCAAATCAAAGGTTAGCGCTAATGAGCCAAGGACGGTGTTAATACAAGATATGGCTGTATTTTAAAGAATCCTTATTGAGGTTGCAGGAAAAAAACATCCCGATGTGTAGAAAGAATAGTAAATATGGCAGGCGACCAGCTTGGCTAAACAGTGAAATCCTTGCTGATCTTAAACGCAAAAAAGAAGCTTACAAGAAGTGGAAGACTGGACAAATGACCAGGGAGGAGTATAAAAATATTGCTCAGGCATGCAGGAGTGAAATCAGGAAGGCCAAATCACACTTGGAGTTGCAGCTAGCAAGAGATGTTAAGAGTAACAAGAAGGGTTTCTTCAGGTATGTTAGCAACAAGAAGAAAGTCAAGGCAAGTGTGGGCCCCTTCCTGAATGAGGGAGGCAATCTAGTGACCGAGGATGTGGAAAAAGCTAATGTACTCAATGCTTTTTTTGCCTCTGTCTTCACGAACAAGGTCAGACTGCTGCACTGGGCAGCACAGCATGGGGAGAAGGTGACCAGCCCTCTGTGGAGAAAGAAGTGGTTCAGGACTATTTAGAAAAACTGGACGAGCACAAGGCCATGGGGCCGGATGCGCTGCATCCGAGGGTGCTAAAGGAGTGGCGTATGTGATTGCAGAGCCATTGGCCATTATCTTTGAAAACTCATGGCGATCGGGGGAGGTCCTGGATGACTGGAAAAAGGCTAATGTAGTGCCCATCTTTAAAAAAGGGAAGAAGGAGGATCCGGGGAACTACAGCCCAGTCAGCCTCACCTCAGTCCCTGGAAAAATCATGGAGCAGGTCCTCAAGGAATCAAGTCTGAAGCACTTAGAGGAGAGGAAAGTGATCAGGAAGAGTCAGCATGGATTCACCAAGGGCAAGTCATGCCTGACTAACCTAATCGCCTTCTATGAGGAGATAACTGGCTCTGTGGATGAGGGGAAAGCAGTGGATGTGTTATTCCTTGACTTTAGCAAAGCTTTTGATACGGTCTCCCACCGTCTTCCCCTCTATTCGACAGTGGTGAGGCCTCACCTGGAGTACTGTGTCCAGTTTTGGGCCCCACAGTACAAGAAGGAGGTGGAAAAATTGGAAAGAGTCCAGCGGAGGGCAACAAAAATGATTAGGGGGCTGGAGCACATGAGTTATGAGGAGAGGCTGAGGGAACTGGGATTCTTTAGTCTGCAGAAGAGAAGAATGAGGGGGGATTTGATAGCTGCTTTCAACTACCTGAAAGGGGGTTCCAAAGAGAATGGATCTGGACTGTTCTCAGTGGTACCAGATGACAGAACAAGGAGTAATGGTCTCAAGTTGCAGTGGGGGAGGTTTAGATTGGATATTAGGAAAAACTTTTTCACTAGGAGGGTGGTGAAGCACTGGAATGGGTTACCTAGGCAGGTGGTGGAATCTCCTTCCTTAGAGTTTTTTAAGGTCAGGCTTGACAAAGCCCTGGCTGTGATGATTTAGTTGGGATTAGGTCCTGCTTTGAGCATGGGGTTGGACTAGATGACCTCCTGAGGTCCCTTCCAACCCTGATATTCTATGATTCTATGATCTATGATATAGCCGGAGATATACAAGGAAAATACACGTTGAAATCCTGTGATCTAGCCAAGGCTCACAGAGAGAGATATTGCACTTATTCCACAATACTTCTTCCCCCCAAATGTTAATGAAAACATTTATGTTGATTTTCTTTATTTGACATGTTTTAAAGGAAGTTGTAGTATTTTTGCTTTAGTGTTAAAAGTTCTGCATGCGTTCAGCTAATCAAAATTCAGGAAGACCATGACGCACTGTAGAATGTTGGAAATGGAAGCGATTTGTTAAACCAATTAAAATTCAGGATTTAAAAAAATACTTTGATTATCACTTAGCTGCAGAAAAGAGAATGCAAAATTACACGTAAGGCCTGATCCGGGGTGTACTGCAGTCAAGGGAAAGACTCCCATTGACTTCCTAGGGTTTTGATTGGGCTCACAGTCAGGTGCACAAAACAGTCAGTGATATAAATTCTACATGCGTCTGCTACAGAAGCAGATAGAATGGGTTTAATCAGAGATTGTTTATTATGAAACTAAAAATGAGAAAAGGAAGAGCTGATGTTGCATGGATTGTATTGTAGAGATCCTCCGCCCAGATACTGAGCTCCTCTCAACACTGGACAGCAAGTTACACTTCCCTGGTTCTCATGGTGCATTTGTGTCAGCCTGGTCCCATTATTGTTAGCTCCCCTAGGCTTGTCTAACTCATGCCAGCCAGCAAAGACCCCTATGGAACCACGCAGGAGCTTAGAATTGGTGACATTTTGATGCTCTTTGCCCTACTCCTTCCCACTTATAACACCCCTCCCCCACAATGTACCGCTTCCTACTCCAGTGGTGTTGGGGGCAATTGACGTAGGAGGCAGCCATGCCACTTTATGCCACATCCCAGAGCTTCCCTGCAAGGGGGAATTCTCAGCTAGACAATGAGGACTGAGTTCCACTGCTGGAGCAGCACAACGTTCCTGGAAGAGGGGGGGAGACTCTGGACTTCTTCTCTATTCTCAGGACAAAATTAGCAAGGGTCCCAAAACGCATCAAATCATTTCACCCCTCTTCTGTTGACCTACCACCTTGAATTACAGAGTAAACATTCTCAGCAGAAATGCCGTATCCTGGCGTGGGAGAGATAGAGTTACTGCCAGAGTGTTCATTTAGACCTGCTCTCAGAGTTAAACAGAGCAAAACAAGGATTTTCCCCTAAACAAGTATCAGTTTGCGAAGGGAACAAAACACGCTCCCAGCAGCTAAAAGGCAAAGGTTTAAAGGGCACACGTAACAAGCCAATCACAAAGCTAAACTGGTGACACTCAGCTCTTTGATCTACTTACCAAGCCCAGACAAAACGGTTGGCCTGATACCCACTTTGTAGCCAACGTAGGAACCTAGATAAAAATGCCAGTAGCAGAATTAGGTTCCATCGGCATCAGACAGAAGTGATGTCAGTTGGCAAGGAGAAATATTTTGCTGAAGCAGCAGGGCTTGTTACCTTGCCCTCAGCTGTGTTAAGATGCGGCATTTTCTCAGTCTTTCTGTCCTCAGCCTGGTTCCTAGAGAGCAGGAGAGACCAGAAAGGTGTTTTTCACCCACAGCTGGCCAGGGTATTGCATTCTTTCCTCCTAGCTGCGGATCTAGCGACTGTTGTCCATGCCTTCACACCTTCAGCTTAGAGCAATGTGATATGCTCAACTGGCTTGATTTAGGGCTCCCCAGAAGCTGCAGCTAATGTAGAATGCTGCAGGGCACTTTCTAAGGAGGGCTGGCTAACAACAGCACGCGATTCTGAGGCTGTTGCCAAGCTCATTTCTAGGGGCAATTCAAAGGTCTTCTGTAAAGTCGCAGCATTTGAAATTAATGAAGACACTTTGGCTTTTAGTGCAGGTTGAACTCTGGACATCTGGAATCAGAGTGCTCTTCAGCAGAGGGCACTTGGCTGCGAACATACATACAAACATAAGAACGGCCGTACTGGGTCAGACCAAAGGTCCATCCAGCCCAGTATCCTGTCTACCGACAGTGGCCAATGCCAGGTGCTTCAGAGGGAATGAACAGAACAAGTAATTATCAAGTGATCCATCCACTGTGGAATTAACTACTGACAGATCTGTCAGGACCCTTTTGTAACATTTGTCTAGGTTGTCAGGCCTGCAAAGTCTCATTGAGTTGAAATAAATCAGATTTAGTCTGTCCTTTCAGAAAGCAGTTTAGATGAAGTGATGAAAATAGGGTGACCAGATGTCCTGATTTTATAGGGACAGTCCTGATTTTTTGGTCTTTTTCTTATATAGGCTCATATTACCCCCCACCCCCTGTCCCGATTTTTCACATTTGCTGTCTGGTCACCCTAGATGAAAAGCTCTCTTCCCTAGCTGGGGGAAATGTTCTTCCTCAGTTACGTGTAGTATGAAGGGTGCCCAGGTACTGTAGCAATGGGCATCTTAGAAATATGTTTAATAAATAAAAAATTACCTAATCCAGCAACACTGAAGTAGTGTCCTCTGGAATGGAGGGCAGTCATGAAGTGGCACACAGGATACTGCACAGCTGTGTTTCTGTGTGTGCGCGCGCTTGTAGGAGTGTTGTGGGAAAACACCTACTCTCACAAGAAAGGCCACAGGATATTTACTGTCCCTAGAGCGAACACTAGACCTTGATTTGCAATGTCTCATCTGAATGGGAAACCATTTGTCTCCTTTGGAATGATGAAATGCTGAATCCGCATTGAAACACGGGGATATGAACTTCATATTTCTACAATGGTTGTATAGAGACAGCAAGGCTTTTGGGTATCAGAAAGGTACTTGGCAAGAGTGTTAAACAGAAATAACAGAATGGCATACCAGTAAAGTTAGAGGGGAGGTATTTTAAATAGACTGATATCCAGTAAACATCCAGTAACACTCCATAAATAAAGCCACATCATTGATCGTTCTGCAGCTTTTACTCTAGTTAGTGCAATGAAGGGTGATGCTGGTCCCATTGAAGGCAATGGGCATTTTGTCATTAACTTTAGTGACTTCACCCAAAGCCTCTATTTTGCTTGATGCAAAGGAAACAATTGTCAGTTCCTGAATGAGGCAGCAATATTACATGCGTGGTAGATTGGCCCCATGCTATGGGCTGTTTCATTGGCTCCACTTTCTGTACTAAGGAATTCAGTAACTGATTATTTTTGCCCTTCTGAAAGTCATACATTATGTATAAAGTTTTGATTCTTCCTTCTGCCAGCAATGGGCTAGCTGAGAAAATTAAATATCGCACGTTTGGGACTCAGATGTTCAATTTTTCTTAATGTCTTCCTTGGTTCAAATGCAGTGCTTGCTTTGTCTCCACTTTACCTCTCCCCCCCCCCACCCCCCAGCCCCCACCTTTTGGAAATTGGTGGCAAAGGCCTAGGGCCCAGACACCTTTTATTCCCCAAACTCCCATGGAAGGCAGTGGGAGTTGTGGGGGCGTCTCATGCCAGGATTACAGCATCAGGCTCTAAATTCGGTTCTGCACAAATTTAGGACTGCTCAGTTACCTGGGGCCTGACGGCGGAATGCTTTTTCATAATGAGCAGTTCCAGGGATGGCAGTGGGAAGGCGTAAGCAATATGCAGTGTAGGTGAGGGATTGTAGAATTTAGACCATAATGTATGTGCATACACTGAAGTGTTTCTCCCACGTGCCTCTGCAGAGTGATCACTATTAAAATCAGCATGTGCCCACAGACATCACAGAGCGGGAGCTGAGCTTCTGCAGTGAGTCTCCACTGTGAGAACAGAGAAGTACAGCAGTGTCTCGGATACCACTCTGCGGCAGCTGTGGGTAAATGTTGGCATTTTAAACGGGGATTTTTGAAAGGGCCTAAAGGGATTCCCTTTGAAACTGAGTGGGAGTCAGGCACCTGGCTCCCTTACTCCTCTTTGAAAATTTCAGCCATAATGGAGAACCTCGTGCTAGCTGAAGAAACCAAGAGTCAGTGAAAAACCACTCAGCCACCCTTCTCCTGTTATGGACAGGACCCCGTGTCACGGAGTCCCCGGGCGATGCTCTGGAACTGCTCCCCACAAAGCCAGTCAGGACTTTGGGGAGCCTCCTCTCCCATGGAGCAGACCGCCTGCAGGGCAAGAAGCTCACATGGCTTCACCTCCTGGGTCTCTCCTGGGAGCATTCAGCATATGCCCCTCCGTGCGCTTCCCACAGCAAGTCCACCCATGCAGGGTCCTGGGGAAGCCAGAGGTCCTGCACGCACCCCCACTTTGCAGTCAGACGTGACTCTCAGCCAGCCAGTAAAACAGAGGTTTATTAGATGACAGGAACACGGTCTAAAACAGAGCTTGTCGGTCCAGCGAACGGGACCCCTCCGCCGGGTCCATATTGGGGCCCAGCGAGGCAGACACCCCGTCTGCCCTCACTCCTAGTCCCCAGCCAGCCCAAACTGAAAAGCCCCTCCTTCTCTGGGCTTTGTCTCTTGCCTGGGCCAGCAGGTCACCTGAAATCTTTGTTCACCTTTAGCTATTCCCTTGCAGGGGGGAAGGGCCCTGGCCATTTGTTGCCAGGGAGACAGAGTGTCAGTGATTTATGCACACTGGCCTTTATCCCCCCACCTAGAGACTTAAGAAATGCATAGGGGAAACTGAGGCACTCACACAGTATTCGGAGGAAACATTGAGAACAGTCCCACTTCATCACACCCGATTGTGCCAGGTGCTGTACAAACACTGTTGCATGTATCCATTGTGTAGAACCCCCATGCCCCAACGGGGTTGTTGCGGAGAATCAGGGTGTCAGCTGTGTGACAGCTGAGAGCTCAGTAACGCTGGGGCAATTCTTAGCTGGCCAAATCCATGTGTTTTCCAGCCCCTGTGTGTCAGCAGCGTGTTATTGAGAACTGGACACATGTAACCAAAAGATACCTTGTCATGAAAGAAGTAACTTGTTATTAATCTCCCATACCAGCTCATACTGAGGTCAGAAAGACAGAAATGCTCTACAGTCTGCTCTGGATGATGTGCAGATTTTTTGGGGCGAGCAGAAAGAGAGGAAGTAGTGAACATAATGTTTGTTTTCCAAAGGCCTTTTTTTTTTTTTAACATGAGTCATAAGTTTATAAACTGATTCACACTGACTGGGCCTGGATGTAGGGCAGAGAGTCCGTCCTACAGTAAGGGCACTAGCACACAGCAATCTTGTTAAGATAAAAATGGCTTGTATCCTAAAGCTATAGTCAAATCACAGCTGTTACGGTATAATAGATGAATGAGGCAGAATATTCCCATTTCACAGATGGGGAAACCTCAGGCAATGTGTTGAAAGGGCTCCTCCAAGACAGCGTCAGAGGCAGGATTAGAACTTAAGAGTATTAGGACTCTGAAGCATGTGTGCATTCCTGTAGACTGCACTGCCTCTCCTGCAAGAAAATGCTATAGAAAAATGAACCTCTATAGCTGAGGAGCTGCCACTGGGAGGGGGAGAGGGGAGACTTTGGAGTGGGATTTCCTGGCTCCTGCCATGAGGGGTCCTGCCACACTTCAGCTGGTAGGAGGAAAGCTTTTACAGCTTTGCTCGAGGAAAAGGAAACCCCCCCAAATGTCATCCCCGCTGAGTGTGTGCGAGAGATAGCTCTTGCAAGGCTCCCTACTGCATGAGAGCGATTGTATGACCTGTGGGTTCCCTGGCTCCTCCATAGTGAGGCTGCTGCAAGAATAGACTGGACGCACAAATTCACCTTTGTCTGAATCCATGGTGACTTCAGTGCCAATCATCTGTCACACTGGCTCTGCTGAGGTGTTGCACCCCTGCAGCTTTTTTGACAACAGTCTGTGATACAGGAAAAAAACCAGGCAGAAAATGTATATGGTATTCAGCTGGTGGCAATCTCCACAGCTCTGATGCTGATGTACGCCAGCTGAAAAACTAGCCCGGTTTGATTCCTGCTTGAGTGTTTCTTTCATTCTTTACATGGAGCATATGAGCTATTGATTGGTATTATTTTAGTTTATCATTTGATTATTATTCAATAGAAGCTTGAGAACTTATTGTCCATGTTCTAAATGCACTGTATGTAAATGCAGAGACACATATAAATCCACTGATATGTAAAGAAGCACAGGTATTCGATAACCTAAGTCTGGTATTTTGCAGAGTTACTGTTATTTCTATTATAGTAGTGACTAGAGGCCTAACTGACGTAGGGGCCCAGTTGTGCAAGGCTCTGTACATCTACATGTCCCTCCCTCCGAGTGCTTACAAACTCAACAGAGAAGACAGCCAAAGGGCATGAGGGGAAACAGAAGCACTGAGAGTTGAAGTAACTTGCCCATTTCTCCATCCATATGGATTCCTTTGATCCTCACATTTTCAAGCGGCCAAGTTTAAGCTGTTTAAGCAGCCAAGCAACTTTTTCCCCTTCAAGATCATAAAAGCGGAAGAGTCAACAAAGGGCTGTAAGACAGCAGGACAAAAAGGAAACGTAGCCTGTCTGAGCAAGCAAAGAAGAGGGGGCAGGAAACACACACACACTTCCAACTATGCTGCAGCCTGGAGTTACCATGGTGAGGGGGGTACCTTGTCAGATGCCACAGTAGCACTTCAGAGTTGTAACAGAAATAACAGAGGCCATAAGCACATCCTTCAGGAGCCCGGATTTCTGTGCAGTTACTCTGGACATACCAATGCTGCTGAGAGTTTATCACTGACTGGGTAGCTCGTGTGGGACTGGAAATCAAACTGCAACAATATTCAGCTTGGGGGGTGGAGGGGATCCTCACAGTTTTACCTGTCATGGTGACTACAGAATATTGACATCTCTGAAAGAAAATCTGATTCCATATAAAACCCCACTCCAGCACATTTCCCAGCTTGGTCCTGCATTGGCATTGTGGGCCTGGGCCGATGACGATGCTAGTCAATGGAAAGGCTCCCACTGATCCTACGGCGATTGGATCAGGCCTTAAGTAAGGGTTTAAGGCTTGTACTGTTAAGTGGCTGCACTTTCCAGTTTGAAAAATGTTACCAGTTTGAGAGATAC
>QXTE01000338.1:646283-815787 GCA_003942145.1 Platysternon megacephalum
ACAAATACCGTATTGTTCCGAGTATAGGCCGCTCCTGATTATAAGCCGCACCCTTAAAGTTTGGTGCTATTTTTAAAAAAATTAAATTTTTAATTTTTTTTAACAAAGAAAATATACACATTAGTAGAACAGTAAAACAGTATTTTATTTAATGAATAGGAAGACATGTACCAGTATTTTTAACACTTTTAACACTTTTGGTAGTCCTGCTTTTGACGGCATATGTTATATACTCAGAAATATTGAAAACTATTTTGTAGTTATACTGTAAATAAAGAAGGGAAAAGGAATGGACAACAAGGAGACTGATGAGAACAGTTCTCACCCTCTCCCCTGCACGTGGCTGGGATTTAAAGGGCTCTGATTCCCGGCCGCGGCTGGGATTTAAAGGGCTCTGGGCTCCCCACGGCTGCCGGCAGCCCAGAGCCCTCTGATTCCCGGCCGCGGCTGGGATTTAAAGGGCTCTGATTCCCGGCCGCGGCTGGGGATCCCGATTATAGGCCGCACCCCTAGTTTAAAGACTTAAATTAGGGGGGAAAAGTGTGGCCTATACTCGGGACAATACGGTATTACCTATCAGGCAGCAGTGTGGTCCAGCAGATAGGACATAGAATTGGCACATAAAAGACCTGAGCTCTATTTCTGCTTCTGCCACCAGTGTGCTGGGTGACCTTGGGCAACTCACATCACTGACCCGTGCCTCAGTTTCCCCATCAGTATAATGATACTGACCTCCTTTGTAAAGCACTTTGAGAGCTGTGGGTGCAAAGTGCTGAATAAGACCTAGGAATGATTATAATTAAACCTGGGGAATACTGCCAGAATCAGTAGTCTCTCTCAGAATGGAAGAAACTTTTTAAGAAAGGACCACACTAGTTCGAACAGTGGTTATCGGGATGCATCCAAGGATGTTTGCTGTTATAATAATTAATCAGCCATATAAGCCAAACAAAGGCTGATTCAGGCTGTAGCTCTTTGCTAGGACTTGTCAGCAAATTCTTAACATTTTCCGTTTGCTAAGAACAAAGAAAAATGGTTTTAAATGCAACCGCTATTGTAACATCTGAAGACTGGGCCCGATTTTCTGCTGGTGTCACTGGGTACAGCTCAGTGACTTCAGCAGGGAATTTGGCCCAATATTTTCAAAGCTGCAATACGTGAAAGAGAAAAGAGTCTTACTGTGCAATGAAGAAGAGAAAAAAGGGTGCCCTTTACAGAAGGAATGGGCTGATGGATTGGAAGAGATGAGATAGGAATGATGGAGGGTGACAGGCAAGTCTATTGGGAACTGAAAGACCAGCAGGGAGTTTTACCATTGATTTCAGAGGGGAACAGATTTAGGGCTTGTCTACACGGCCCCGCAGTCTAGTCTATAGGGGTTTGAATTGTAAAGTGCTCTAACATGTGTGACCATCTGCATTTGCATACTGTAGTTCAAGCCAAGCACACATGAGACTTCCTCATCCATTATTTCAGTCTCTGCTCAGTGGTATCTGTCCTTATGCAGAGGTGCCAGTAAGGCTTTGCCAAAGGGCTCATCTTGTGCTTCGTATGTGAAACAAGGGCACTTGTTTACATTAACATTTGGCGGTCACTTATCTTTTTCTAAGTACTTGCTGTAATTCATTATATTGCACTCAGCTCCAGTGTCTATCTGGAATTCACTTTTTGTTCATTTATTTCCAGTGTCGCAAATCAATCTGTTTTGGAACATTGTTTTGTAAATGTATTCGAAGATCCGACAAAGAACTCCCTTTTCCGCAGCAGCATCAGAGCCTTGTCCTCCAGCTGTATGTTCACGCATGGGTTTTCCTTTGGTAATTCTTTGCAGTTTGTGCTGAGACTAACACATTTTTGCCAAATGGTTGCTTTTATTGCATGCATGACGCTGCATCCATGGAGCCTGGACATCTATCGTGTCGTGATTGCCTCTCTCTTTATTGCAAACTGATCTTGATTCTACCATTTGGTTAGCCCTGTATTCTGTCTCTGTGCCTTGGTGTACATTTTTTAATTAGAGGCACTTTGGTTCATTAGTTGCTAACACTGGACTTGATCAACTATCAATTGACGTGAGGGGAAAGCCTTTCACTGGCTGCAGTGGGATTTGGGTCGGAACCTACTTCATTTGGCAAACACAGTGTTTACTGGTCCTGTACATATCCATGCATTTTTGAAAAGTCAAGTCCATTTTCTCACAACAACCTCACTTCGACCTACTTATCAGTTATACCTCAAACTGTTTGTTCTCTGATTAGCCTGTTAACTGTGCATATTCCCAGGCCTTCACTTTATTACCTGGGACTGTAACACAATAGTCAATGGTCCCATCTGGCAGCTGGTTTCTCGAAGGAAGATTTGTCGTTGACAAGTGACATTCTTGCATAGATCAAAGTGTTCTTCAAATTTCGGAATGGTTTCATTCTCCTACATGTTCCCATTGGAATGTATTGTATTTCTCCAGTGCCTCTGTGCATGCAACAGGTAGAGGTATGGAGAATTTCACCCTCTTCAGTTTCACTGCCTCCAGGAACTTTTGATAGTTCTGCCTTCTCCTCCTCCAGTTCTCTGGCAGGTTCCCTTCAAAACTAAGGGATTCGGGTGGCTTCATTTGCTCCCTTTTTGCCAAAGATTTAATTTTCTTCTGACGCCATGTCATAAAAGTGAGACGCATGAGTGCTGGTAAGATGCTAGCCTTTATTACCTCACCACAAATACGTAACAGGGATCAGGTCACAAAAAGTTAATACTCCTAGTCACATGATAGGGGTCAGTTTGCACTGACTCTGGCAGCTACTGTTACAGCCCCATTGTTTTGTTCAAGCCCTGCTCCTAGTTATAAAAGTTCAGTCATCCAATCCGGGCACACGAACAATCACACAGCTGGAATAGTGAATCATGAATCCAGAATAGCTGCAATGAACAGTTTGCTAGTAATTCATAGGCTGAAATTTGTTTGAGTAAAACATTCAGCAAACAATTATGTGTAGCAATCACATTAATAAACATTACAGTCCATCCAGGGATAGTTCATGAGCATAAAGAAGGGCTAAAAGTGTTCAATAATGTATTCATTAGAAATTGTATGCTCAGTTCTAATTTTAACTCACAAGCCAATCTGGAGAATCTATCTGCCATTAAAATGGATTCTTCTTCCCTCTCCGTGAGATAAGCCAACAGCTTCCAGTATTTTACTAGAAAATTGCATAGAACTAGTACATTTAGGGTAATTGGAGTCTTGGCATTGGCTCATTTCTGAATGTTTTATGATCCAATTAAAACTACTTGATAGAAGTTAGTGATGCTGGGCTAGGATTAATGGGGGCTTACAGCAAACCTTGCCCTAAAAGGAAGTATCCAGATCCCAGCTATCTTTATTTTAAACAATCAAAATTGGCAAACATGGCAGAGCTGGAAGAAGTTTTTAGTGATCCAAAGGAAGTGGCAAACAGATGTGTGCGCGTTTCTAATGTTACATAGATTGGGCTCTGCATGCCAGAGTGTGCTCTAAATCATAGTTATTGAAGGCTGTTTTAAGTGTGTGCGTGTGTGTGTGTGCGCACACACGTGTCTGAGGATCTAGTGTTCTGGTAAAGAGTTTCTGGTGCAGGGCTTGTCCACAAGGGACGTTATACTCGGATAGTTAACCCACTGTAGTAACTCCCCATGTGGACACTTTAAGCCTTGCCTATATGGGGAAATTGACTGACATAACTATTCCAGAATAATTTAGCTTTTCCAGCATGATTCCCCTGTGTGGACACTCTATTCCAGATTAAAAGTGATTTTATTACAGAATTACTCTGCTTTCTGATTGGATTTATTATTCCAGAATGAAGTCACTTTTATTCCACACATGGGGAGTTATTGAGGAATAGCTCATTTCACAGCAACTATGGTGGTCAATTTCCCGGTCTACAAGAGCTTTTAACTGGAATAAAAGTATCCACATAGGGAGTTATATCAGTATAACTACAGCACTTTATATTCACTCCCCACCTTACACCCATATTACTTCCCTATGTAGACAAGCCCTAACATCATTTCTAAGGCCCTGGCTCCACAGACACATGCACACACAATTAACTTGAGGTATGTGAGCAGTCCTATTGACTGCATTGGATTACTTAAGTGTTTAAAGTTAAGAATGTGCATAAGTGTTTGCAGAATCAGGGCCCAAATGATTCTGCTGTTTTGTCTGAAGTTATCATCAGATGTGATTTATTTGTGTAGTGGTGATTCACATTATTTTTTAATTCATGGCTGAAATATTAAAGGCCAGGTGGATAAAAATCAATCTGGAAAAATCAGATTTTTATATTTAAATCAGATTTTTAAATTTAAATTAATACATTTTTCTTTTTAAAAATAAACCTACTTGAAATCATGGCAGCTTATATTCAGT
Organism: Platysternon megacephalum; assembly: GCA_003942145.1. Taxonomy (NCBI): domain Eukaryota; kingdom Metazoa; phylum Chordata; order Testudines; family Platysternidae; genus Platysternon; species Platysternon megacephalum. Next base: position 650,689 of record QXTE01000338.1, read on the forward strand.
CCTAAACTTACAATTAGCTACTAAAATCATTTAATTAAATAAAAAAATTGAAGTAGTACATGGTGTTTGTTACCGAAGCACTGAGCTGATGGAAGTAATTAGCTAAGCCCCGGAAGCAGAGTTTGTTGACATACTAAACCAGTTTTTTGACAGCAGTAGCCTCTTCTGCAGGTGCAGACAGAATATTTTCTTCATTTCAATTTATTCAACTAGTTCAGTTCAATGATTAGTTCATTCAAAGATGAGAGGCTGATTGGGAGGTGAAAACCCAGGAAAGCTTGTTTTCCTCTTCCAGTCTATGAACAAAAACAAGGTGTGAGAAGGTGAGATCTACTAGCTCTAAAATCTTGAAGGATGTGGTGACTGGAAACAGTCAATTCAATTAATTAACTACAGATTACATTTCCTTTGTTTAATAAATCAGTTAGTTAATAAACAAAATAAAAACATGTTTTGATAAACTTTGTTTCTTATGTATCCAGCACATTTAAAGTAGTATTATTTAACTATGAAAACAATTTTTAAATGCTGGTTTTGTGCATTTTAATTGAATTCCAATTTCCATCTAAATGTGACATGACACAAATCACAAGTAAAAAGATATTCATCGTCTGGTAAATAAGAGCTGAATCAAACACCATTTTCTAACATAATAAAAAAGTAAAAATTAAGAATCTGAACAAATGTAAATTAAGCTATATAACTGCAGATTGAGCCCATTACTATTTGTCCTGCCTCCGGTGGACACAGAGGACAGCCGGTCACCATCCTTTTTTATAACAGCATGCTCTTAAGTACCTTGCTGAATCAGGGACATAGGTGCTTGTTAAGGTACATTGATTTTGCATAACTGCAGAATGCTCACGTGAATTTTTGGGGCAGACTCCTTTATTTAGTGGAGGTGCAAAGCAAGAAAATGTCGATTATGCCCTTGACCTCTGCAAGGGCCATCCTGAATACAGTATTTAGGGCCATTTCAAAATGTTATTATCTGTGGCATAAATAAATGGATTTCCAAGTCCTTCCTTTACCACTTGACTAGTTTCCAGTGTAACCTTTCACTTCAATCCTTATTTCACAGTGTAATATGATAACCCCACCCTCGCACCAGATTTCCCATTCTGAGGCAGAGTTACAGCATTGATCTTATGCCTGGGTGCCTTGGATACACTTAGTGAAAACAGGATATTATTGAAACAAACTTCTCAGCCAAGTTTGCAGCTGAGATCCTTTGATAGGAGAAGTGACATTTTAGACAGACTTTACCAAAATTCCTCTTAGTAAAGAAAGGTGAAGTAGCTAATGCTTAGCACCCTCCTTTTAAAAGATAAGCATTCTTTCTCAGGCCCCAATTCAGCAAAGTACTTAAGCAACTCCCTAACTTTAAGACAAGCAGTCTCACATCAATTAATAGAATTACCCCTGTGCTTATGTGATGGCCAGCATCTTGGCTGACACACTGTGGATTGAAGCAGGGACTTCAGTTAATCCGCACTAGGTTGGACTATAACAGAGTCATATCCTCTGCGGATCAGGTGCAGAGTGGGACCTGTAACTTACACCAGTGGGTTACACTCAAGTTAGGCACATGCTTATGAGCCTTGCTGGCTCAAGGCCCTAAATACTGAACTGGGAGGACTTTACCTTCTCGTATTTTCTCCGTTATTTAATTGCGTGTGCTGAAGATTGCATTGACAAGGCTAATACACAAGACGCAACACAGTCAAGGAGACTCCTCTCAACAACATATGTGATCTATGTTAGCTCGCTGCTGTGCATCTAATTTCATTTGTGGAAAGTAATAGATGATGCCGCAGAGACATTCTACTATTGTGACAAGCAGAAAATAGTATCAGTTTTCCATCCAGCTGACCTATGGGGGAGAAGAATCTCATCCTTTTTTCTTGTTGGAAAGTTTATCCAGCAATAACAGAGAAGAATCTAAATGAAACTGTCTGATTTACATTTCTTTCCCTCCCCCATACGCACTGTAGTTTTTTGTTCGTTTGTTTTACTTGTTGTAAATGATCACTGTGCTTCAGAAGTGACAAATTCCTTACTAATTACACAGGATATTACGTATCACTAGGAAAAACATACTTGCTTTTCATGACTTTGGTAAAGAGTTGCTCAATTTAATGCATTGTTGTGATTCAAATAATTGTTTACTGCCAACTAGAATTTGGAACAGAGCTGGAGCGGCCATAATGCTCTTCGCTTGGGGAAAATTTCAGGTACAAGTTTCACTCTCCCTGGTCCACCAAGATCAGTAGAGGACATGGCATCAGTACAAGCCACACGATACTGGGGAAGAAAGGAAGGATGGCCTGTTGGTTAGGACGGTAGCCTAGGACTTGAGACCTATGTTCCAGTCTCTGCTCTGGAATAAACTTCCTGTGTGACCTTAGGCTAAGTGGCTTGCCCTTCTGTAAAAAAGGGGAATGTAGCACTTCTCTTCTGCATAGGATGGAGAAATAAACAAAAGATTGGAAGACTCGCAGATACTGTGGGTAGTGGGGGCTGTAGAAGTACTTTAGATAACTAGTATGGGCAAAATGCCACTCCAGTTTGATTGAATTGTGGTGACTGATTCCAAAGAGAAGCAATTCTCTTCAGATAGTTGGTGATTCAAGGCAGGGTAGGAGTAGCAAAGTGAGCCCTGAGGGACCCAAGAGAGTTTGAAAAAAACTACCCCAGTGGTTTAGTTGGAGATTTGGGGATAATCATTCATTCTTGGATAAAAGCATAGCATTTATGAGGTAATACATCCAGCCCCGGTAGTTGGTTTTGCTTTAGAGCTGTCTTAAAAATTCATTTTGCTGCCCATGGCCTTGTTTTCAAAAGCTCTGGTGCCTGGAGCTGTGTGCAAAAATGTTTGCAAAGTTCTCATGACTGCACACGCAAACCAGGTATTTTGGATATAAAATTGGCGCTGGGAATCTAAAGGCCAATTTATGGAAATTATGCAAATCTGAGACTGCCCAGTAGTTGTGCATTTTCACATGCAGCCGCAAATGTCTGATAGATGGGGAAAATGATCCCTTTTGGAACTATCGCATATGTGCACACACACACGAATGATTTCACATGCTAGTGTTAAAAAAAATGTATTGAGAACAATTCAACATTTCTCCATGCTGCCAGTTTGTAATAATTTTCTGTTTGGTGGTGTGGCCCAGTGAAGTTTATATGAGACCTTAACAGAGTGGTACAATATCAATAAAAACTATGTGCTGTCACGTGGCAAAACACCAGATTGTGGGTTTGGACATATGACACTAAATGCAGCCAGTAATAAGCACATGCAACTTCATTCGAAATCCCTGGGCCAAATTCAGCAGCTCTGTGTACGTTAGTGTAAGCTACCCATCAGAAGTAAGTGGACTGTAATGTTGGTGTGAATGTAAAAAGCAAAGTAGTGTAACCCACATTGATTTGTTATTCAGTAGGGACTAGATTCTCTTTTCACTTACTCTGATGTAAATCAAGAGTAAACACTTACTCCTGACTTGCATCAGTGTAAGTGAGAGGAGACCCTGAGCCCGACTGAATATACTTCTTAGCATATGTGCAACCTGGCTCGGGTGACATGTGACCAGGATTCATCACCGAATGTGGGCTGCTGGTTGAATCATTAGCTTCCCTGGCTTGGGCCAGGTACTGATGGGGAGTGCGGCATGAACTGAATCAATGTGGATTATGCTACTTTGCCATTTCAGTCACGGGAGTTACACCAGTATAAATGAGAGAACACTCAGCCCCAGGTCTCAGTGCACTGCCTGCATTGCAAAGTTTTACTGTTTTGTGGATCTGGATGTAGTGGACATTGAGATAAAGTAATTAAACCGGAGGGTGCCAAAATCATTCCTTATAATAGAACTTTACTTTCTGTGCCCTTTCCCCCTCATTTGTCATTTAGAAAAGGCCAAATTCTGCTGTCAGCTATATGGGCGAAGTTCTCATCGACTGCAATAGGAGTTGCACTTGTATAAATGAGAGGAGAATTCAGCCCAATATATTTGAAGGAGACTAAAATTTGTTCTCAATAAATCCATGTAATTGTCACAAACTCATACCAGACCTCTCACTGTGTCAGTTTCCTGCCTGTTAATCTGACTAGCAGTTGCTGATTTAAAGCCCCTGAAAGCTCAGAAATAATAAATATTAAAGCTCTGAGTCCCACATTGTGACATTTTCTGAACTTTCACAGATCAGGTCCATAAAATCAATGATAAATCAGATGCTGTCAGTTCCTTTTGCGTGGCAGTGTATATACAAACACAGACACAAACAACTCAAAAATTTGCCATTTCCAGAAAAAAGACACTAAAGAAACGTCATCACCTGCCACAAGCATTACTGTTGCCAAAGGCATTGGTCTGTAACATTGACCCTTAAACCACTGCTTGGAGACTTTATGTCATCAGGATCTGCATCTTCATAAAGGTCAATAAAATAAAAGCTACTGTTGTACCGATTCAGCTGAGTAGGTGTCAATGATTTTTATTAAGCTTACAAATGTTTAACTGCTGACAAAATGTCAAGTATCATCAGAGATGAGGTTGTTTATTCCCAGTTAGATGTTATGGGCCTGATTCTTGTTTATGCTACATTTATATTTAATACATTACATATGTAGTCACCTTAAACCCCCTTTCTTTATACTGTCAGAGCAGCATAAAGGGGCCTTACTGTATGTGAAAATTCAGGCTTATGAGTCTGGAATTCCTCTCACTTACAGAGGTTTTAAAGTAGTGTAACTCAAGATCAGTCATTGATTGGGTCTGTCTGCACTTTTTGTGATTCCCAGCTCAAGGAGACATACCTGTGGTAGCTCTGATCAAGCCAGTGCGCTAAAAACAGAAGATCGCTGCAGTGGCGCAAACAGCGGGAGGGTTTAGCGGCCCTAGACCATACTTAGCGTCTCAGAGGAGATTGTACTCAGGGCGGCTCGCCCCTCCCATCACTCACTCTACTGCTCCATTCTAGTCTTAGCGTGCTAGCTTGGTGAGAGTGACGGATTTGAGAGTGTCCACACAAGAGGATTGCACTTAACTAAATCAGCTTAGAAACCAACTTAGTTAAATGGGTGCAGCGGAGACCAGGCCTAATGCCCCTTTATATCACTCTGCCAATGTAAAGAAGCCTTAAAGTGGATGTGAATTATGGGTCTGTCCAGACTGCAACTGTTGGGAGTAATTGCGGCTTCAGCTGACATATCTGAGCTAGCCACAGCGAGGCTAGCCCTGTGAATCCCGGAAGAGTGACGTCACAGCTTTGCTAGCCCTGTGAGTAATTACCCGGGGTTCCAGGAGGGCTTGTACAGCTCATGTTGCCATGGTTTCGCTGGCCTGGGACCTGATCTGGTGAAAGTAAAGCTAGTTCAAGTGCATCTACACAAGTGGCAATCGCACCCAATGACTGCCGTCTAGACAGACCCTACGTGTAAATGAGAATCGGCCCTTAGCGTTTTAATGGCAGAACTGTTTAGATCATTGGAGCACTCTATTTATTTTTAGTTTAGTATGAGGCTCTGTTGCCCTGCATGTTGCAGTTATTTCCACGAGTGCAAAGTGGATGTTTTAGTAGCATTTTGCACTCACTTTGCACTGGTGTAAATAACTGCACAAGGTGCAGGGCAATGGAGAATCAAGCCCTATGTATCCAATCTACCATATGTGGGATAGTCTTGTGGTTAAAAAATAGGGTTGGAAGCCCAGAGATCTCGGTTGTCAGTCTGGCTGTTCCTCAGGTTTCTGTGTAACACATAACAAGTCTGTGCCTCAGTTTCCCCATAGGGCTTGGCTACACTTGCAAGTTAGAGCGCATTGAGTCAGCCCCGGGTGCCCTAACACCTGAGGTGTCCATACTGGCAAGGCACGTAGAGCGCCTGGACTCCGTGGCTGGAGCGCCCCCGGTAATCCACCTCCGCGAGAGGCATAACGCTTGCTGCGCTCTGATCGGCCTCCAGAAGTGTCCCACAATGCCTGTTCTAGCCACTCTGGTCATCACTTTGAACTCTACTGCCCTGCCCTCAGGTGACCAACCGTCAGACCCGCCCTTTAAATTCTCTGAGAAGTTTGAAATTCCCCTTCCTGTTTGCTCAGCCAGGCGTGGAGTGCTCTCAGCGCATGTTTCCAGGTGACCATGCCTCCACGCGCCAGGTGATCCCCAGTATGGAGCAATGGCGAGGTGCTGGACCTCATCAGTGTTTGGGGGGAGGAAGCTGTCCCGTCCCAGCTGCGCTCCAGCCGTCGGAATTACGATACCTTCGGGCAGATATCAAGGGACATGATGGAAAGGGGCCATGACCGGGATGCACTGCAGTGCAGGGTTAAAGTGAAGGAGCTGTGGAACGCCTACCGCAAAGCACGGGGGGCAAACGGCCGCTCCGGTGCTGCCCCCGCGACCTGCCGTTTCTACAGAGAGCTGAACGCAATACTTGGGGGCGACCCCACCTCCCCTCCGAGGACCACCATGGACACTTCAGAGGCCGTGGCAGCCCAGAGTGCAACAAGGCAGGAGGAGGAAAGTGGGAGCGAGGGTGCTGAGGAGGAGGGGGGCCCAGAGCCAGAGGACGGCCCGGCATCCCTAGACGCATGCAGCCAGGAGCTGTTCTCAAGCCAGGAGGAAGGTAGCCAGTTGCAGCGGCCAGTGCTTGGGGAAGAACAAGCAGCAGAGGAGGTGCCCGGTAAGTGGCTTTTATTTTGGGAAGGAAGTTGTTCGGTGCGGGCTGTTGGGGCGAGGAGGGTTGCGGGGTTAGGGCTGGAGGCGGAATAGGGCATTGATGTGCTCTGTCACATCGCGGTAATCGGCCTCAGTGATCTCATCGAAGGTCTCATGCAGAAGCTGGGCAATGCGCTTGCGCAGGTTCCTTGGCAGAGCTACTGTGCTCCTTGTCCCAGTCAGGCTAACGTGTCCGCACCACTGTGCCACGAGGGGTGGGGGGACCATTGCTGCACACAGGCAAGCCGCATATGGGCCAGGGCAGAAGCCGCATTGTAGTAGAAGACCCTCCCTTGCTTCCCAGGTCACCCTCAGCAGCAAGATATCTTCCAGGACGAACTCATCCTGTGGAAAATGCGGGGACAGTGCTTACTCACCATTTTGGGGCTCCTGTGGGTTATGTGCGCTCGCTTTGGGATGTGCAATTTCTGCTATTGTGTACACTGTGCTTGTCTTTAAGTTCGGCTGAATCATTGCTCTGTCTGGTGTGAACAATGCTGCCTTTGTTAAGTGTTGCATTTTGGCTTTACAGATGCAATCTTGAGATCCCAGCCATCCTTGTTATCAACGGCCGAAAAGCTGCAAAGATCAGGAAGTGTCCGCGAAGAAGCAAAGAGGACCTCCTGCATGAAGTCATGCAGCAGTCCCTTAATGAAAATCAAAAAATGCAGGAGTGGCAGGAGACTGAAAGGAGGCTCCGCCAACAGAATGCGGATTGCCGGCACCAAAGCATGGAGCAGCTGCTAAGCATCATGGAGCGCCAAGCAGACTCAATACAGGTGCTCATAGCAATGCAGACGAAGCACATCCGCGCCCGCCCCCCCTGCAGCCCTTGTCCCAAAACTCTTTCCCTTGTGCCCCCATGTCATCGCCAACCCACTTTCCCCAACATCCAGGTTCTTATCACCACCAGCTGCCTCCAGCACCTGTAGCTTCACCACCCAGCTCTGCAAACTATGACCCTTACCCACTGCACTCAACCCCCATCACCATGCATGTTAGCCAGCCTGAAGTGCAGCACTCATTGCATGGCAATCCAGACCGGAAGGCTGAATATGCTAACAGGACATACGCAAATCTGTGATTGTCCCGTTCCCCACCCTGCCCCCTTCCCTCCTCTGACACAGCACAGATGTGTCATACCATGTGTGTTTCCCCTGCAGTTCTGTTCTTTTCAATAAATGATTTTTTTTGGCTTTGAAAACATTCTTTATTGCATTAAGTAAAAGATACCGTACCCCAGGAAAGCAACAGGCACTGCAAGTCAGTGCATCATACGTAGCAAACACAGATGCCTACTAGCACTGGAACCACTGCACTTCACTCCTGTGCAGGGCACCAAACATTACTGGTGGCTTTCAGCATCAAATTGCTCCCTCAAGGCATTCCTAATCTTTGAAGCCTCGTGCTGGGCCCCTCTAATAGCCCTGGTCTCTGGCTGTTCAAATTCAGCCTCCAGGTGTTGAACCTCCGAGATCCATGCCTGAGTGAAACTTTCATCCTTCCCTTCACAAATGTTATGGAGGGTACAGCACGTGGCTATACCCGTGGGGATGTTGTCATCGGCCAGGTCCAGCTTCCCATACAGACAGCACCAGCCGCCCTTTAAACGGACAAAAGCACACTCCACAGTCATTCTGCACCAACTCAGCCTGTTGTTGAACCACTCCTTGCTGCTGTCAAGGCTCCCTGTGTAGGGTTTCATGAGCCACTGCATTAAAGGGTAAGCGGGGTCTCCAAGGATCACAATGGGCATTTCGACTTCCCCTATGGTGATCTTCTGGTCTGGGAAAAAAGTCCCTGCTTGCAGCTTCCTGAACAGGCCAGTGTTCCAAAAGATGCGTGCGTCGTGCACCTTTCCGGACCAGCCTGTGTTAATGTCCATGAAACGCCCACGGTGATTCACAAGCGCCTGGAGAACCATAGAGAAATACCCCTTCCGATTTATGTACTCGGAGGCCTGGTGGTCTGGTGCCAGAATTGGAATATGCATCCCATCTATCGCCCCTCCACAGTTAGGGAAACCCCTTTGTGCAAAGCCAGCCACAATGTCACACACGTTGCCCAGAGTCACGGTTCTTCTGAGTAGGATGCGATTAATGGCCCTGCAAACTTGCATCAACACGATTCCAACGGTCGACTTTCCCACTCCAAACTGGTTAGTGACCGATCGGTAGCTGTCTGGAGTTGCCAGCTTCCAGCTTGCAATAGCCACCCGCTTCTCCACCAGCAGGGCAGCTCTCAATCTCATGTCCTTGTGCCGCAAGGTGGGGGTGAGCTCAGCACACAGTCCCATGAAAGTGGCTTTCCTCATCCGAAAGTTCTGCAGCCACTGCTCATCATCCCAGACTCGCATGACAATGTGATCCCCCCACATCGCTTGTTTCCTGAGCCCAAAAGCGGCGTTCCACGGTGGTGAGCATGTCCGTGAATGCCACAAACAATCTCGTGTTGTATGCGTTACGCGAGTCGACATCATCGTCGGACTCCTCACTGTCACTTCGTAGCTTAAAGGAGTAACTCGACTGCAATTCGTGACGTGCTGGTGAGACCCATCAGCATATTCCTCACAAGTTCAGGATCCATTCCCACAGACCAAAAGGGAAAGACAGAGCGCGCAGTCCAAAAAACGTTGAAAGATGGCGCCAAATGTGGACGGAAGCACAGGGATTGCTGGGATGCGAAGCGATGCATCACAGTACATTGGGACAGGACCCAGAATGTCCCGCACTCCCCACCCCCTTCCCACAAGCCACAGCACCAGAATGGGAAGAGGTGCTCTGTGGGATAACTGCCCATAATGCACCACTCCCAATGCCGCTGCAAGTGCCACAAATGTGGCCACCCCACTGCGCTTGCAGCTGACAGTGTGAACAGCTTTCCGTGCTGCGGTCTCCGAGGGCTGGTTTAACTCACAGCGCTCTACATCTGCAAGTGTAGCCATGCCCTAAGCTATACAGGTATAAGCTCTACCTTTATGGTGGGATAAACTCCCTGTATCCTGAGGCCATGTCTACACTACAGGGTCTATAGCTATGGCACCTTAGCTAGGCTGCCATAATCCCAGTGTAGACACAGCCTACAGGATTTTTTCTATTGCTGTAAGAACACCGCCTCTCTGACATTCTTCCATCAACCAGACAACACCAGGCGTGAGGTTGGCATAGCTGCGGCATCCAGGGGGGTGGATTTTTCACACCCCTGAGTGCTATCTCTATGTTGACATAAGTTTTGACCAGGCCTGAGGCAGTTGTAGCACTTTAACAATACATGTAACGTTAGTGATACAACTTGTGTGTGTAGACACAGCTATCGCCAACAAAGCTCTATCATTCCCGTGTAGTATCCAGGACACTAACATTTTACTATCGCTACTAAAAGGAATTTAACAAGTACAGACAGTGCATTAAAAACATCAGACCCAATCCTACACTTCTCACTCAGGCAAATGTCCCGTTGAAGGCAGTAGGAGCTTTGCCTGTGTAAGGACTGCAGGGTCAGCCTTATGATTTGCAGTGATGATTGATTTAAAAAAAATCTTGTCTATTTAAAAATTGAAACTGTTGAAGAGCTGTGGAAAATGTTAACAAAAAACTGAATTTGGGGGCATTTTCATCATAATAGTCCATGAGTTGTGTGTATGTGTATGTGGCGGGAGGGGGAAGCAACATTTTCTAGCCAGTTGTACTGGAAACCTATATTCTACCAACATGCTGCAATTGGTCAGTTCCAGTGCTTCCTGCAAATGGTGACACAGCAGGTGTTACCAGTTGTGCCATGGTGCTTGGAAGCTGGCACCAACAAGGTGCTGAGGGAGAAGGGTAAAGTACCAGGAGCTACCCTTGCCACCTTCTCACTTTTTATCTAGAAGTAATCTCTTCTTTTATCTAGAAGTAATCTCTAATCTCACTATAGACCGACAACGTGTCTCAAAGGAATGAATTCCCTCTGTGAGAGCAGATTCTGATATCCATACTCACGCCAAGTAGTCCCTTACCATGCAAGTAGCCCTGGTTGTTTCAATGAGACTGTCCAAGGAGTAAGTAAGAGCATCAGAATCCGGCCCTCTATTTTTTGCCCATGATCCTGCAGCCACACAGACCTTCAGTGATCAACTTGCAGTATTGGAACCTCACAAGGAAAGCCCCTGGGTTGGGGTCTGTGTCTAAGCATACTGTTCGCTGTCTGCACTTGAAAAATAATAATACAATTAATTCACAATAATTATTATATAATAATATCCGTTAATAAATAGTGGGGGTAAAACTTTATCTTGAGCATTTAAACTTAAGTATATAGAAGATTACCTCAGATCAAAGTGTTTGAAAGTACAGTATGTTTCTCCACATTGTTTTTTCTTCTCTCCACATTTTGCCAGATTATGCTCCCTCCTTGCTAAGTAGTGACCCCTTAAGGAAAAACAGAGCTACTGCATCCAATAATATTTTTTCAATCGCAAATTGTTTATCCTGAGACCTGCTTTCCTTCTCCGGGCTTTAGATTAATCCCTATCTGGCCTGTTCACATGTCAGAACACTATGTATCAAGAATTCAAGTGCAACTTGAATGCATTGAACACTGGAAAAATAGACACGATATTGACTTTCTCTATTAAAAATTTGCCCACCTTATTCTGTCATACACTGATGATGGGGCTTAGTTCAGATAGGGCTTAGTCTTGCAACTCACTGGATTTTCATTAACATCAATGAGTGCAGAATCAGACCCAGTTTTGATGTTTACTGCAGTGTTGTCAACTCTTACGGTTTTATCAGAAGTGTCACAAAATTGGGTATGTTTCTTAAAACCCCAGATGCTGGAATCATGGTCCCTGACAATCGCAGTTTTTATTTAAAGAAAAGTAAGTTTCTAGCCCTTGTGATTGTGGAGAAAAGCTTGAAAATATGAACCCTAAGGGCTACAACCCTAGACAACAAATAAAAGGAACCTAAAATGTATAATTTTAAATTCACATGATTTTCTTGAGGCTTGATTCATAATTTTTAAACAGTTGTAGTTGGCAATATTAGAAATTATTATTATCACACCATTTGTGTACATGGTGATTATTTTAAATACCGTACTTTGAATCCTAGGGACATTCAAAATAACATACCATTCTCTCTTATCCACTAAATGTTGATAAATATTAAGGGAAAATTCAGCAATCCCAATTTTAGGCACCGATGCTGCCTGTTATTCCACACAGGTGCCGCTCTGCAGAGTCCCATTAAATGTCGGTCAGGTTTCAAACAAGAAACATGTTTTATTAAACAACTTACTAAAGCATCCAGGTTTTTGGGTGACTGTCACTTGGGTGCAAATGTTTACAGGCTCAGGCCCTCAATGAGATAAGAATTTAGCTGGGGGCCTACCGACTGCATAGTCCACTGTAATATAGTATTTGTTCCTACAAGAATCTGAGCATCGCGTGCACTTTACATGGACTTGACACCAATGATAGGGCTCCACACAGGGACAAGGATCCACTTCCAAAGAACAGCTTGTAGGATTGAGGTTTGAAAGCCCAAACTCACACACACAAGTAACCTTACCCCTATTTAGGGTCAGAATTGAGAGACTACAGTTTCCACTGTACAATAAGGTCCCATATTCAGCAAAATATTTAAGAAGATGCTTAAATCCATCCCTATTCAGCAAAGGACATATGGATAGGTATGGACTTCTGAACTGGGTCTGGTAAGAGGCTTATTAGCGATGTCAGGCACGTGTATTGTTAAACATTGATGCACTTCACTTTCCAGTCCTTCATGAAGGAATCAGTGGGGCCTGGATCTGGTGGGGAGCTCAGCATGCAGGAACAGGGCCTCAAACTCCGTAAGAGTCCCCGCAGTATGAAAACGTGGCAGACAAATATGAGGGGCTGTTTTGCTTTGACAGTGCAAAGGGAAATCATTAAAGTGAAAGGAAACAATTAGTGGTTTTTTTTTTTTAAAACAAGGGGAGACTTTAACTTCCACCCTGCAAATTGCCACAACAACCTTTACACTTCTCTGGGGCCTTCTTTCAGTCGAGGCTCTCCAAGAGTTTGGGACTGAACCCAGCCTTGCCCCGGGGGGAGGAGGGAAGTGGCCTAGGGTCAGACCTCAGAATGCCACATGGCTCTCAAATTGGGCTCCCCGGTGTCGTCCCTCCTTTGGGGGACTTTCTCCGCCCTGTGCTAGAGCTCTGGCAGGGGGAAGGGGCCCCACGCGCGCACAGCTCCCCGCGGGGCAAGGAGCCACTTGCAGTCGGGGGTAAGAGCAGCAAGCAGCTGCAGCAGCTCGGGCCAAGGTGCCTGTCCTTGCGCACGCCGCCCCGCTTCGCCCGGCGCTTTCCCCGCCGCTCGAGCGACCTCTGTCGGGTTGTGGCTGCTGCAGCCACTCCTGCTCCCGCTCCTCCCCCCCCCCCCACCCAGCCCTGTGCCCCGGACCTGTACAGGCTCCTCCCGGAGCAGCGTGCGGTGCCCGGGGCGGGCATTAGTGAAGCGGGGGCAAAGAAACCGAGCAGAGAGGAGTTCCCCCAAACTTCCAGGAAGTCCTGGCTCCTTGTCCCAGGTGGCAGCAGCAGCGGCCGCCAGAGCGCAGAGGGGGACCCCGGAGCCGGGACACAGGGGCAGGGGGCAGCAGAGAGGGAGAGGCGAACTTCCCCCACCAGCCGGCTCGCTCGCTGCTCCAGCCGGCGCGGAGCGAGGGGCAGGGGGCAGCCGGCGCGCCAGGGACAGGCAGGGAGCGGGGCCCGGAGCTCAGCGGGGGAGAGGGGCGCAGCGTCCCCGGGCGCTAGGGCAGCTCCGGCCGGGATGTCCGAGAAGAAGCGAGAAGGCAAAGGGAGGAAAGGCAAGAAGGGCGGCAAAGGGGCTGGCAGGAAAGCGGATCCCCAGGAGGGGGGCGCTGCGGCCGAACCTCTGGCAGGTAAGTTCCCCCCCCCCCCCAATCTCCTGCTTCTCGGGGCTTGGCTGAGTCGGGGCTTCGCTGCGCGTCCCGGCCCCTTTGCGCCCCCCAGGGCGAGCCCTGCGCCCTCTCCCCAGGTGCCCCACAGCAGGTGCCCTGGGGCGCAGGAGGAGCCCTGTCCTCTGACCCGGCGCTGATGCTGCGGGAGCAGGGCTGGCCGGGGCCAGGCACCGAGACAGCCGGGGAAGGGGACGCGCGGAGCCGCTGCTTCCCCATCTCGGCGCGCCCCGCGGGTTCCCCAGCGGCGCCCGGGCTCCGCGCTGTGCCCAGCGCTAGGGGTGCGCTGCTCCCGCCTGCCCAACAGCGCCGCTGGGATCCACTGAGGGAGTCCTCGGGGCCAGCCTGTGAGATCTCCCTGGCCCCAGCTGTCTCTTTAGTGCTTTCTCTCGGCTTTCCCCATACACACGGCACTGCTCTGGCGGCGGTGCGTTTGGCGACCCTATGGAGATAACACATGTGAGCTGGGAATGGTACTAATGGGCTGACTTGATCCAAGCAGCAAAGAATCCTGTGGCACCTTCTAGACTAACANTTGACTTTATACAGTGCCTTAAGCTGGCACTAGTGTATGTGTGTGAGAGAGAAATGCCAATCTCAGCAACATGGCATTCAAGTTTTTGGGAAGTAGATTTTGTGTCCGGGCTAGTAAGTTTTCATGACTATTTAACCAGACTGATTTTTTTTCTACTACGGTGTGGTCCTGATGTCTCTGTGATAAACCGCACAGCCATCTGATGAGCTGCATTTCTGTTGTCCTTTGGCCACCTCGCATGCACTTTGCCCGCTAATTCATCTCCACTGGGACTGTGTCTGAGTCCAAACTTTTGAGCAGCTTTCAGCCAGTTTCCTCTTTTAACAAAAAGAACACACCGTTCAAAAATGCCCTATGTCCATCCCCATTGTCCCCAAATTAGGCTGGTCTGATAAACCAGACCTGTGGTACTTTAAGGTCAGGTGCTTTGTGAGCTATCTGGGCTAGAAACAGCTGTAGGTTCCTGCCTATGTGGATCAGAGCCTAAGATATTGGCCCTTATTACTAATTAATGGTATGTATTATTTTTATTGTAGTATTTCTCAAACACTGCAGTCAGGATCAGGGTCCCACTGTGCTAGGCACTATACAAACATAGGAAGACAGGTCCTTGCCCTAAAGACCTTCTATTATGTCACCCTGATTTATCAACAAACTATTTTATATACATTTCAAATGTAAGCTGTCTGGGGCAGGGACTGTTTCCTACTATGTGTTTGTGCAGTGCTTAGCACAATGGGGCACTGACCTCGGTTGGGGTGTCTACAAGGGACTGTCATATAAATAAAACTAATATAGAATTTGATTTCCCCATGGCTGTGTGTAATGGTTTACACCAGTGCAAAATGAGTTTAAAATATTGAAATTCATTCACTTTGTGTGGTGCAGGGTAGCAGAGAATCAGCCCTGTATAGCCTAGAGATCTTTTTTGTTTTAAATTTCTTGCTTTTCATTGGTACAGCTGGAATATTGTTAGTTAAGGTGTCTTGCTTTAGAAGGAGCAGCAGCAGCAAATGTGAAAATGCTTTAAAATGCCTAAATTCATGTTTCTTTTAATGTGCGGTGACCCACAGGATGCTGTTATGCAATATAAAGGTTTAATAATCAGCCATTGGAGATGACTTGTGTAATTCACTAGTGGCAGCTATCCCAGTCTCATGCCAATAAACCACACACCATCACCATGTATGTCCTCTCTCGGTCCGTTTTGCTCAGTGAGACAGATTGCACGGCTTGCGCTTATTAATGAGTGTGAATAAGAGTTTTAGATATGTCAGGGGAGACTTCCCTTGCTATGCAAAACCAGGTACAAATACTCCTTTGACCTTTTTATTATCTATCTCTCGATCCATCTAGGTTTTATAAAGTTGCTCGTTATCACTGTGGTATCTGGGCGGCTTCCAAAAAAAGGAAGCGCCAAAATCTCTCTCTCTCCCAGCCCTGCTGACAGGAACAAGCTTGCAGCTACCTGTGGGGGAGGAGATGGGTGATAGTAAGTATATAGTGTGGGGCTGGAGATGTGTTTGAGAGGGTGGTTACAGGTAAGCTATGTCAAAGAAATGGCATTGCAGTTAGCTCTGAATGCAGTGATGGGTCATTCTAACTGTGTCTGGTTGCGAGTTCCATTGCCTCAGTCCAGTTTTCATGGAGGTTCTGTCTCCTGCGGAGATTACTCTTCTCTGGGTTGTCGACAACTTAATTTTTCCAGCGGAGCAAAGTTATGTGAGGTCATCATTGTGTTAGGAGAGATGGTTTCTCGTGTAGGTAGGGCCAGTTCTAAGCAGGGCTATGAAAATCAGTACAGAGACCTTGAACGGGATGCTTGTGTCCAATGGGGAGCCCATGTAGGGAGCACTGAATGGGGGGATTTGTGTCCCCAGTAACCTGTGTGTGTCAGATGAGTTGCTGCACTCTGGATCAGGTGTAGCTTCCTATAGGCGCAGGCCTTCGTTCTCCAGTGTAGGGAAATGCAGTAGTTGGAAATTCCAAACACATGGGTCCAGATCCGGATGCAATAGAATGGGGCATTGTCCTCTGACCAGCTGCAGAGGGAAGTGGTAATTCTTTGTCAGCAGGGATATTTGGGTGTGTAACTGCATCTAATGACTCAATGACAACCCCAACGATGCTGTCTGATCTTAGAATCCAAGGGCAGGGGTTGCAAGGGAGCAGGTGAGTTGTTGGAAGTATGCCTTTCTTCCTAGCAGCATCACATCAATCTTATCAGGATCCAGCTCCAGCCAGCTGCTTGTCATCCAGGTGCTGGGAGGCCTTGCCTACATTAGAAAGGGATTGCTGCTATTGGTATCCTGGCAAACCCTCCAAATGTAGATGCACCTTTTACTGGCAAAAGAGTGCTTTTGCTCGTATTAGCTTATACCAGTTCCCCAAACACAATAAGCTATACCAGCAAAAGTACTTTTTTGCCAGTATAACTGCATCTATGCTAGGTATAGAAATATTGTGGGGGGGAAATCACGTCCCTAAGTGACATTGCTATAGCTGCAAAAGTTTCTAGTCGGGTCTAAGTATAATTTCATTTTATGTAATTAAATTCCGGGTCCTTCAAACACATGTGCATCTGACAAGACAACTCGGGTAGAGTCATTCCCATGTGTAAGTGTTTGTAGGCTTGAGACCTAAATGTACAATGTAAACTTTCATATGAAACACAAGGCACCTTTATGCATTAGTTCTGTCACTGAACACTTTCAAACAGCTGATCTTAGGTTTGTGAGTTATGTCTTTTACCTGTTAAGAACCTTCTTTTTTATTTTTTGATAATAAGTAACATTAAAGATCAAACAACATAGCATTTCAAGATATTAATGAAAACTGCTATTCCAAAGTGGAAAGAACAAAAAATTAAACATATGGGGCAGAGAAGCAGATACTAGTTTTATGCTTTAGGCTTTCATTCTTTATCTCCTTTAAGGTCTCTTTTGCCAGTAGTTACATCTGTCTGTTGGTTTTCTGGAATATGAAATGTGGCAGTTAAACTAAGGAATTATTCTTAAAATTCTCTGTACCACTAGAGATAAATTTAGTAAATAAATTCTAGCTTTTCTTAATCCTTTTTTCTATTTTTGCTGTCAAAGTAATTCACATCCTTTCAGTCTTGGGGTTGGAAGCATTGTTTTAATTTGTAACTTGTCATTAGCTTCAGAATCAGCTTTATTATTTAAATAAATCACACAGGGAGGTTTTCTTTTTAACTTAATTGTCTTCTAAAGTTACTCTAGGTAACTGCAGAACATCCGTCAAAGAAGACAGAGATGCAAATTTAAAAAGGCTTTCAGATAAAACAGAAAAAAAGAAAAACAAAAAACCAAACTTATTAACACTTTTCATTGCACAGAGTGGATAGGGGCTAAGTGCCAATATTAAAAAGGATCATTTGAGGGATTGTTTGTTGCCATAGTTTCTTCATCCCTAAAATTGTGCAAAGGAACAATATTTTTCTCGCTTTCAAATGGTCTTGAACAAATCAATTTTATCTGGCTTGTCCTAACTCCAGAACTATTGTGTCTTCACTCAGTGGGGCACGTCAGGCGCTTGTGAGTACAGGTGGTGGAAAAACTGAGAAACTTAGTATTACAAATGGATAGAATCTGACAGCTTCTCTCCAAATGACATCATTGACCTGCTATGCTAACTAAGTTTGCAAATAGGCTGAACAGTACTGTTGGCGGGCATTCTGGGACACCAATGGAATACCCCAGGGCATCCAGCAGAGAAGCACTCACTGCCTGGCACAAGGGGAAACTGACATCAGAAAGCTGTGCCTTTTTGTCAGTTTCAGATGCTTCCTCCAAAAGCCACAGCAAGTGGACACTGCAGCTTACAATATTGTTGTTATTACTCATATTGCAGTATCTTCTAGGTGCCCAGTCAGGACCCCACTGTACGCACCTCTCATATAAAGACCATCCGTGCCCCAAAGAGCTTACAATGTTAGCACATGACAAGAGTACAGAAGGAGAGAACAAACGGGAGGGGAGAGGGTTGGACAAAATCACAGTGAAATGACTGTGTTTGGTAAAATAAGCACATCAACTGCCTGGTCACTGTCGGTATTTTGCAAGCATCACTGCTCAGGTGAGTTTTTTATGGTGAGTTTGGGAGGAGGATAAGGTAATGGTTTTGGGGATATGAGCAGGGAACTCCTGCTAGATGGAAAGGGTGGGAAAGGAGAAAGCATGAAGGTGCTTGCAAGAAAATTGGATTAATGGGCAACAAAATGTGGCATCATTGACAGAGCAGAGGTCATTGGGGGATGGGGTCAGACTTAGGGGCAGGGACCGGGCACTGTTACCACCCCTGCCCCCCGACAGCAGGACCAGGAGTTGGAGGTCAGGTACACTAGCCACTAAGCCACCCAGCCCTCTGAGCACCCTATTGCAGTGGGGCTAAGCTGTGAAGGGTCTTAAAGGTAGAGACAAGGTTGTTACGGTGGAGAAGGGGGGAAGCAAAGATGGAGGGAATGATTTCAGAACAAAGAAGCAGAATCTTAGCAGCACCATACTGTCTCGCATGACCTTCTCATAAACAAACTAGGGAAATACAGCCTAGATGGTGTTACTATAAGGTTGGAAAACCGTTCCCAGAGAGTAGTTATCTGTGGTTCACAGTCAAGCTGGAAGGACATATCAAGTGGGGTGACCGGTTCTGTTCAATATCTTCATCAATGATCTAGATAATGGCATAGAGAATACACTTACAAAGTTTGCAGATGATACCAAGCTGGGAGGAGTTGCAAGTGCTTTGGAGGATAGGATTAAAATTCAAAATGATCTGGACAAACTGTAGAAATGGTCTGAAGTAAATAGGATGAAATTCAATAAGAACAAATGCAAAATATTCTACTTAGGAAGGAACAATCAGTTGCACACACACAAAATGGGAAATGACTGCCTAGGAAGGAGCACTGCGGAAAGGGATCTAGGGGTCATAGTGGACCACAAGCTAAATATGAGTCAACAGTGTAACACTATTGCAAAAAAGCAAACAGCATTCTGGGATGTATTAGCAGGAGTGTTGTAAGCAAGACACGAGAAGTAATTCTTCCGCTCTACTCCGCGCTGATAAGGCCTCAACTGGAGTATTGTGTCCAGTTCTGGATGCAGCATTTCAGGAAAGATGTGGACAAATTGGAGAAAATCCAGAGGAGAACAACAAAAATGATTAAGGGTCTAGAACAGCGTTTTTCAAATGCAGCCACCAGGGACTTTTCTTGCGGTCACAGCCTCCTGGGCTGTGATGGTGGGGAGGGCAAAGTAGCGCCCCTCCCTGTTGCTCCTGGATGCACTGCCTTGGTGTTTGGTTGCTGGGTCTGCCAGCAGGGGTTGGGCCCTGCCCCCTTCTGGAGTTACCTGGGGTAAAACGCTGCACAAGCAGGCAGCCAGTGAGTTCCCCACCTTCCCAGGGGTGGTGGGGCTCAGGCTTTGGGCTTCAGCCCTGGGCTCCGGCTGCGCGGTGGCAGGCCCCAGGCTCTGGCCACACGGTTTCAAGCTGTGTCCCTGGGCCCCGTCCGCTGGCTTTGGGGCTTTGGGCTCTAGCCACGGGGCTTCAGGCTCTGGCCACAGGGGTTTGGGCTCCAGCCCCTGCCCCCCGCCTCCCTCAGCCCCATCTCCCCATGGCCCCACTGCCTCCCCCGACCCTTCATCCAGGACTTAATTTGCCCCCATGCTTGCCAAGGCTGAGTAAGTCTGCTGTGAAAAGTGATATTCGTATGTTTGTTAATATCACTTTTCACAACAGACTTACTAGCTAGCAATAAATACATTACAATGATTTGGACGTGTCTATGTGCATATTTATTTGGTTTTCCTAAAATTAATTAAGTATTTAGGGAAAAGTGTGAGAGTGGCCACCAGCAAGAGTTGGTGGCCGCACTCTGAGGCCACCAAAATTTTGTCCTGAGAACCCCTGGAAACATGATCTATGAAGGAAGATTGAAAGAATTGGGTTTGTTATTAGTCTAGAGAAGACAAGACTGAGGGGGGACATGATAACAGTTTTCAAGTACATAAAAGGCTATTACAAGGAGAAGGGTGAAAAATTGTCCTCGTTAACCTCTGAGGATAGGACAGGAGAAAATGGGCTTAAATTGCAGCAAGGGCAGTTTAGGTTGGACATTAGGAAAAATTTCCTAAGTGTCCAGGTGGTTAAGCACTGGAATAAATTACCTAGGGAGGTTGTGGAATCTCCGTCATTGGAGGTTTTAAAGAACAGGTCAGACAAACACCTGTTAGGGGTGGTCTAGTTATTACTTAGTCCGGCCATGAGTGTAGGGGACTGGACTAGATGACATATTGAGGTCCCTTCCAGTCCTATACTTCTATGATTTTATGATTTTTGAATGTATCAGAGGGGTAGCCGTGTTAGTCTGGATCTGTAAAAACATGCATCTGATGAAGTGAGTATTCACCCACGAAAGCTTATGCTCCAATGTGTCTGTTAGTCTATAAGGTGCCACAGGACTCTGTTGATTTTTGAATGGACTTGAGGGGAGGGAAATTGCATTCACTGAGGCCAGACGGCTTGAATGATGGGAGGAGGTGCGCTGACCGCAGTAACAGAGAAAGGCAGAGCCAGGGGCTTGGTGGGGAAGATTAAGAGCTCAGTTTTGGGCATGTTAAGTTTAAATTGATAATAGCGCACATTGCTGAGGCGAGATCAGAAGGCTGGGCCAAGATTTGGATGGAAGAAGGCAGGTTTGGAGAAGAGAGGAAGATCTGTGAATCCTTTGAGGTGCTAGCCAAAGCTGTTTTCAATTGAGGTTTGACCAGTTCTAGAGGAAAATCATCTTGCAGAATAAGTGACTAATTTCTGTTATCGTTTCCAACCCAAAATATTTATATACTCCTGGTATGACTGGGAAGGAAAAGCCCTTTACCTCTATGCAATGGGTGTATGATTCCAAACATACCAGACCATTTTCAGAACAATTTGATAATGAATCTCGTTTAAAGCATGTAAGTATCTTCATGGTTTGTGTACTATGTGAGATCAGTCACTCTTCAATTGCCTTTGACGTAACACAGCAAGAGCTACTCCAGGATAGCCACTGGAATGCAAATAAAATTGTAAGTACATACCAGTATAGCTACAGTACGATTATCCAATAACTATTGGCTGTGTATAGAAAGGTATTCCCCTGAAATAAGTCAAGAAACTCTCCTAAACTTTGTGCAAATATTGGTAGTTGGGGAAGGCTGAACGTATTTATCTCTGGTATAATATTGTTCAGATTTGTTTAGTGATGTAAGGATTTTAAAACATTAACCCCTGGCACTTGTCTTCCCTCCTGAGACTACTGCAAATGCACTAGTTGAGACAGAAAGAAAACATAAATTGGTGTGAAACAGTATGAAACCTCCGAACAACTATGAATGCTAGCTGGGATGGTAAGGGGTTGAACTCAACACTCTCAGTCTGGGATCAGCTGAGGTCCCCTCTAGGCCCCAAAGTATGTGGCCAGATTTCAAAAGGTGCTGAGGTCTTCTGAAAATCTGGTCACAAGTGTCACAGTCAGAGCTGCTGAATGCTGAGCATGTTGGAAAATCTGAGCATTATTTAGGTGCCTAAATGGGAACTGCACTGTCTTGAAAATCAGGACCCGCTAGTTGAGGTTGCTGAGTCCTGGAAAATCTAGTCTTGAGCTCTTTTTAAAATCTAGCTCTAAATGTCCTTTAGTATTTTGGGGCAGGTGCTTACAACCGAGAGCCAAACAACGAAGAACAATAATGTCGCAAGGTGTCAGAAGTTCTGGAAATGCTATGAATTCTTACCAAATCAGTGTTTTGTTAACATTCCAAAAGTAACAAGATTGAATGCAACTTTAACAGCACTGATAGTTTATCATGTTCCGTTATGATACAAGAAAACAAACCAAGTGTCAATATTTTGTGTGAGTCATTCAAGCTGTACAAAGAACCACATGAATGCACTTCAAGTGCTTCAGTTAACCCTAAATTACTCCCTTCTCCAGTTCAGAATTCTCTGTGGGCAACTCTGAATTAGTTTGTTCCAGCCTGAGAAAATCTAAGCTAAATATGGTTTTAATGTGAGGATTGCAATTGAAAAATAATAGGAACGTAGTTTAAGCACAATGGGACTTTTAGCTCTTTGGGGCAGGGATCCTCTTTTAGTTCTGTGTTTGTATAGTGCCCAGGACAGTGGGGCCCTGGTCTGTGAGTGAGTAGGACTCTTAGATGCTGTGACAGTACAAATTAATAATAATTTAACATTTCATTGAAATTAGTTGCTACCAACAGAGTTAGTGGAAAAATATGAAATGTAAAAAAAAGAAAAAATGGTCAATCTTCATTAACTGGTCATGTTAACAGAAAAAAAGAGATGTATCAATAAACTGCAAAAGTGTAGAGTATGTTTGCAATGTTTAAACCTTATCTGAATGAAAAGTACTCACCAGAAGTTTCCTTTTACCTGATTGTAAGCAAAAGACATTGGGAAATAATGTTTTCAGAAAGGACGTACCTAAAAGGACTTCCAACAAAGATGTGTGTAAATTATAAGTTGTTTTTGTGTCAAGGGAGAAGAGAGAATATTTGTTCATTCTTTTGGGGGGTACAATTATTCAAAGCCGTGCCAGCTCTGTAATTTCTGTTTTAAAGCATCAGCTGTCCCCTCACTTACCCACCCCTCTTAGTCAGTATTTGCCAGGGGGACTATAATCTGATATACTGATATGATGATGATTTTAGATGAAGGCTGGTTCAGGTGAGGTCCTGTCCCCCCCCCCCCCCCCCCCCAGTACATCATTGGATGCCATTAATCCTGAACTCTTCTACTCCTCTAATTTAACTACTCCCATGGTGCCCCTCTCTGGCCACTAGAGGGTGCTCTGAGAGCACCACTCACAAATCCCAATGTCTCACTTCTGTGTTACTCTCAGCGTCCTGAAAGCCAGCCCTAGACTTGAGGCTTCCACTGTATTTTGGGGGGGCAGAATAGTGGTTTGGAATAAATCACCAGTCTTTGGCTTCAGAAATGTAAATCTAGTTTTGCGCGGGGGGTGCCGGGGAAAGAGTTTCATAATTTTGGCCCATTCTCCAGGAGTCTCTCTTCCTGTTGTGTTAGGCTTTGATGGGGAAATAATGTATATCTAATTTTGCTCAAATCCGCAGCACGACGTGAGTAGAAGATGCCGAAGACTAGACTTCAGTAATGGTCATTCCCAAGTCATGGCTCAGCTGGGTGGGGTTTTATGTTGGGAAAATTCACCTTCCTTTCTATCCAAAATTCTCCTGCCTTGCAGTTTAATCAGTTGTCAGCTTGTGTCCTGTGGCGTGAGAGAGATCCGTCCTGTCGTCTCATGTCTCCCCTCCCTAGCGCCAGTGAAGTGCAGAGAGCAGTGACAATCGCTGATTCTGTGCGTCAGAAATATTTCGGTGAAAAAGGAAGGCCTGGCAATCGGTGGCAGACGTCACGCAGGGCCTCTACTTAGACGGAACTGTTTGTTTGGTCAGTGGGAGCATGGCTTGAGAAGGACTGCAGGATTTGGCCCTGAATATGTTTGCCAAAACATCCCAAACCTTTCATTTCACAGCTTC
Organism: Platysternon megacephalum; assembly: GCA_003942145.1. Lineage (NCBI taxonomy): Eukaryota > Metazoa > Chordata > Testudines > Platysternidae > Platysternon > Platysternon megacephalum. The sequence continues at coordinate 674,475 of QXTE01000338.1, forward strand.
AATAGGCAGGCAGCTGCCTACTCCAGACAGCTGTTGAGCTTTCAGTGTAGCTGTGTGGGAGACAGGGCATGTTTTATTAAGATCTTTTAGTACTTTGACTTTATTTGTATTTTATGAGCGTCTTAACATGTCAGGAAGGAGTGCAAAAGTGGCAGCTTTGATTGAGCAGCCCTCTAAGAGTTAGCAAGTGCAGCAGTGTCAAAGCTGTGTGCGCAGGTGAACTGGGAGAGGGAAGCACAGGTCCTGGCATGTACTCTGCTCTGCTCCCATGTGACATGAATATGAAAAGTTCAGTGTGAGGTCATAGAGATGTTCATGAACATACTGTACTGTCCTTTTCTCATTCCCATCTTTCATTTCCCCTCTGGTATTTGGAGTTGCTTTATTTCTGCTAAGGGGAAAAAAATCCAATTAGGGAATGCTGGGAATATAGCGACAAGTTTTCTTAGAACTAATGGGGAACTTTTTGGTAAACCCACTATCTTGAACATTCATGTTTTTCCGGTACGTCAACTCGTGGATGCTGTGGGATAATTACTCCTGCTTCGCTTGTGTCATTCAGCGCATGAAATCCTGTTGGCACCCGTTTGCTCATTGATACTGGCATAACTCTCATGGGAGTTCCCCGGGTGGATTTCTGGGAAAATAGACACTCTAGGTACGTCTACACAGCCTGCAGGAGGGACCCTGCCAGCCAGGGTTAACAGACCGGGGCTAGCAGGTCTCACACTAGCGCTCTAAAAATAGGTCTCAGAGCCTGAGCTCTTTCTGCGACACAGCTATTTGTAGGACACACGCCTGAGTCTGTGGACCCAAGCTTGGAGGCTCGCTTCTGCCGGCTGTGTAAACATACCCCATTATGTGGATTGGTCACAATAGGGGCCAAATTGAACAATCCTCATTCTGGGAAGGCTGAGAAAGAGTTACAGAATTTGGCCCTATATATGGGCCAACTAGATATTGAGACAGGTCCCCATAGGACTAAACAAAGTAAGCACAATTCAATGTTGAGATTGTTTGTTTGGGGGCATTTCTTTAATGCCTGGTCTGCCTCTGTCAGCCCCGCTGGGCTGATTGTCCCTTTCATCTCCATAAGAAGAGGCAATCCAGATCAGGCTGATGTAGGTTTGGCGTTTGGGACTTTTATTCATGTTCAGCCCCACTTAACAGCTTGTTCATGTGGCAGTAGCCCTCATCTTGTCTACTAATTACCTGCACAGCAGTTTATATTATTGTACAGCTAATGGTTGAGACCCCCCCATGAAGAATAATGTTACAGCTTCATGTGTAGATTTTGCGAAGAATAAACTGAGTCCTGGTAAAATACAGTTGCTGGGATGCTTGAAGGAGGATTTCATGGGTGCGGTTAATGACAGAAAAGCTAGATTTTAAATCAAGTACTGCAGGAAACAATCTCATAAATTGGTATTTTAGGAGAAATCTAACATAAGAACATAAGAACATAAGAAAGGCCGTACCGGGTCAGACCAAAGGTCCATCTAGCCCAGTATCTGTCTACCGACAGTGGCCAATGCCAGGTGCCCCAGAGGGAGTGAACCTAACAGGCAATGATCAAGTGATCTCTCTCCTGCCATCCATCTCCATCCTCTGACGAACAGAGGCTAGGGACACCATTCTTACCCATCCTGGCTAATAGCCATTTATGGACTTAGCCACCATGAATTTATCCAGTCCCCTTTTAAACATTGTTATAGTCCTAGCCTTCACAACCTCCTCAGGTAAGGAGTTCCACAAGTTGACTGTGCGCTGCGTGAAGAAGAACTTCCTTTTATTTGTTTTAAACCTGCTGCCTATTAATTTCATTTGGTGACCCCTAGTTCTTGTATTATGGGAATAAGTAAATAACTTTTCCTTATCCACTTTCTCAACATCACTCATGATTTTATATACCTCTATCATGTCCCCCCTTAGTCTTCTCTTTTCCAAGCCGAAGAGTCCCAGCCTCTCTAATCTCTCCTCGTATGGGACCCTCTCTAAACCCCTAATCATTTTAGTTGCCCTTTTCTGAACCTTTTCTAGTGCTAGAATATCCTTTTTGAGGTGAGGAGACCACATCTGTACACAGTATTCGAGATGTGGGCGTACCATGGATTTATATAAGGGCAATAATATATTCTCTGTCTTATTCTCTATCCCCTTTTTAATGATTCCTAACATCCTGTTTGCTTTTTTGACCGCCTCTGCACACTGCGTGGACATCTTTAGAGAACTATCCACAATGACGCCAAGATCTTTTTCCTGACTCGTTGTAGCTAAATTAGCCCCCATCATGTTGTATGTATAGTTGGGGTTATTTTTTCCAATGTGCATTACTTTACATTTATCCACATTAAATTTCATTTGCCATTTTGTTGCCCAATCACTTAGTTTTGTGAGATCTTTTTGAAGTTCTTCACAATCTGCTTTGGTCTTAACTATCTTGAGTAGTTTAGTATCATCTGCAAACTTTGCCACCTCACTGTTTACCCCTTTCTCCAGATCATTTATGAATAAATTGAATAGGATTGGTCCTAGGACTGACCCTTGGGGAACACCACTAGTTACCTCTCTCCATTCTGAGAATTTACCATTAATTCCTACCCTTTGTTCCCTGTCCTTTAACCAGTTCTCAATCCATGAAAGGACCTTCCCTTTTATCCCATGACAGCTTAATTTACGTAGGAGCCTTTGGTGAGGGACCTTGTCAAAGGCTTTCTGGAAATCTAAGTACACTATGTCCACCGGATCCCCCTTGTCCACATGTTTGTTGACCCCTTCAAAGAACTCTAATAGATTAGTAAGACACGATTTCCCTTTACAGAAACCATGTTGACTCTTGCTCAAGAGTTTATGTTTTTCTATGTGTCTGACAATTTTATTCTTTACTATTGTTTCAACTAATTTGCCCGGTACCGACGTTAGACTTACCGGTCTGTAATTGCCGGGATCACCCCTAGAGCCCTTTTTAAATATTGGCGTTACATTAGCTAACTTCCAGTCATTGGGTACCGAAGCCGATTTAAAGGACAGGTTACAAACCTTAGTTAATAGTTCCGCAACTTCACATTTGAGTTCTTTCAGAACTCTTGGGTGAATGCCATCTGGTCCCGGTGACTTGTTAATGTTGAGTTTATCAATTAATTCCAAAACCTCCTCTAGTGACACTTCAATCTGTGACAGTTCCTCAGATTTGTCACCTACAAAAGCCAGCTCAGGTTGGGGAATCTCCCTAACATCCTCAGCCGTGAAGACTGAAGCAAAGAATCCATTTAGTTTCTCCGCAATGACTTTATCATCTTTAAGCGCTCCTTTTGTATTTTGATCATCAAGGGGCCCCACTGGTTGTTTAGCAGGCTTCCTGCTTCTGATGTACTTAAAAAACATTTTGTTATTACCTTTGGAGTTTTTGGCTAGCCGTTCTTCAAACTCCTCTTTGGCTTTTCTTATTACACTCTTGCACTTAAGTTGGCAGTGTTTGTGCTCCTTTCTATTTGCCTCACTAGGATTTGACTTCCACTTTTTAAAGGAATTAAATTCTGTTGGCCACTGCAAGTTAGTGGTAGGCTACTTAGTGTTTCTTAATGGTAGTGTATTGGGTGTTCTGTCCACTGTGTATTGAAATATCATTGAATGCAGCTTTCAGTCCTAGTCTTTGTATTATATTTGGGAAATGTATATTGGTTATTTGGGAAATGTATATTCGTTATTAATGCCACAATATAAAATATGACCTCTTATTGTGCAAATGTAGTTTTGCCTGTTGGTTGGAACTGCATTGAGTATATTGCTGTTATGTGCATTACGGTAGCACCTAGAATTTCAGCTGAGTGTAATTGTTCCATACTGCTAGACAGCTTCTGTCCCAAAGAGCTTACAGTCTAAACAGATAAAGGCACGGGAAAACGAGAGGGAAAACTATTTGCACAGGATCTTATGACAGGTCAGTGGCAGAGCCTGGATAGAATCCAGGTTTCCTGACTCCTGAGCTAATGCTCTATCCGCTAGACCACACTGCCTTCCCAGTATATGGCGCTAGCTTTAGAGACCTGGAAGTAACACAGGTCCAGATCAAACATTGGCACATGGAAGGATCCTCTAACCATGGATCTCCCCCTCCTTGCACAGAAAGGGGTGTTGCAGGACTCTCTCCGGTTCTGGGGATTCGTGGGGAGGAGGTGAGAAAAGAGGTAGGTGTGTCAGGGAGAATGCACGTTGTTCTCTCACCCAATTCTGTGGTGGGAACTCCTCGTTGAGGGAGGCTTTGGGGGCAGCAGCAGTCCGAGGAGATCCTGGCAGTGCAGCTGCATTGGATCTGCACTGCCAAGGAGTGTCAGTGTGGTGCCAGAGACCTACAAAGGCACAGATGTTTCTGGCTTCCTGCCATTTCCCCCCCAGTGGTCTAGATCCCTGGCTCACTCCAAACAACAGCAGCTCCCACCCATACAGACGGAGAGTTTTCCTCCCCTGGCAGGTTTTACCACGGGGGAGTTAGCACGGCTGACGGAGACTGAAAGCAGAACATTGTCATATTCAGTATTCCAGCCTTACCAGCATCGGCTTTTCACCACTGTTCTCGGCTGCACTGCTGCAAATGAACAATCACAACCAGACATCTGCAGCTTGATCAGCTGCCGAAGTGTCAATCTGTTCTATAGAGATGAACCAGGCTATGGAAAATCAGACACCAGACTCTGAAAACTGCTAGTCATACCTGTTCTTGGAAAGGGCAGACTGCCAATGAACCATGGGCAAAACACTCCATCCAGGCGGGAGTTCCAGAGGATGCAGGAAATGACTGGTAACTAGATCAGACTAGAAAAAAGGTGCAGCATTTTTATCAGTGAGGGTAATTAACCATTGGAACCACTTACAAGGGAGGTGGTGGATTCTCCACCACTTTAAGTCTTTAGATAAACTGAATGGATGGATTTTTGGAAGATACGCTATCGCACAAAGAGAAGTTACGGGCATGATGCCGTAATTAGCGGCCTGTGGTATATAGGTCAACCTAGATGATCATAATGGCCCCTTCTGGCCTTAAACCCTATGAATCATTGCCAGATTGAATTCTGTGGCTCCAGCAGCTCTGGCTTCTCCAGTTGTTTCTGTTCCTAGATACATTTTGATCTAGGAATTATTTTTGTCTACATTAATTGTGTTTGCAGGATTAGCCCATTTTTCACTCCTACCATTGGGTCTAAGGCCTTGTCTCCATGGGAAAGTTGCACTGGTTTACCTTAAATCAGGTTTTAAACCAATTTAGCTAAAGCAGCGCAAATCCCTGTGTGGACACTCTTATTTTGATTTATCTTAAATTTATTCCCAATCGACTTAAACTAAATCAAAATAAGATACTCTTAAATTGAAATAGAAGTGTCTACTCTTGGATTTGCACTGGTGTAACTAACCTGGTTTAAATTCAGACGTGAGGTGAAACTGGTGCAATTTTCCCATGTAGATAAGCCTCAATGATCAGGAGGTTCCTACTTCCATTCACTACCAACCTTCTGTGTGCCCCTACCAATCCAGTGTGTGAGCCATCTAGTCCTCATCCTGAAAATGATTTTTGAATGGTCGCTTTGGCCTTGGTATTGAATGTAACAGCAAACAAACCTGCATCTTTCCCAAATCTCGCCCCCCCCACACTTCTTTCTACTTTCTTTTGTCCTTTGGAAGGCACTCATTAACCATCACTAGCGCACATTAAGAATATCTTCAAAATGCTGAAAAGACGCAGCAAGCAGGGACACAGAAAGGCAGCTAAATCCTGATGCAGCTTTGTAAAACTCTTTATGACCAGCTCTCCTTTCTGTAGCTGCTTCTTCAGTGCACTTCATTGGCAATAGCTGCAACATCGAAGTCAATTCCCAGCTCTGGATAAAGGAGGAAAGTGTTGATGTTTGCAGTTAAATCCAAGGTTGGATTTTTTTTAATTTACTCAAAGCTAGTCTCTATTAATCCTTGCTGTATGTGTTAGGGTTTCCTGTTGAGTTGTCATGTGAGTTAAATCTGACACCCTGAGTTGTAGCATTGGTTAAGGAAAGGCAGCACATTCCTTAGATGAAAAACCATGAGTACCTTCATGCTTCTTGGGTGTTTTCATTTGGTCAGTCAATGCTTGCAATAGCCAAAAAGCATCTTGATGCCTCATCTTCTCATGCTGCCCTGTTTATGGTACTTAGTTCTGAACTCATATTCCTAAGGTGCCCAGGTCTTTGGATGCCAAAAATTAAAACGATTAGTCCAGACTCTCTCCTGCATCAAGATCTGCTCAGCACACAAAGGGGAGGTCGGTGAGCACCAGTAACAGCTCCTTCTTTCTCAAGCTGCCTAAGTCTCCACATGAGTTAGAGCAGCCCTCGGTTGCTTTAACTTAATGCCAGCTTGCCCTGGCCCCATCAGTGGAGAGCTGATGGAACTTGGGTACGCTGACACGCCATCTCCTGCCCACTGTGCCAGGATGAGGCAGTTGGCGTAGGACCCAGCTCTGCTGCTTTACACCAGATGAGCCGCTCCTCTGCCCCAGGGGAGATCACCTCTGACCTGTGATGCTAATGACCGGGTTCTGAGCAGCACAAAGAGGCCTGATGAGGAGGGTAAAATAGAGCCTGTTCTCATTGTTCCCATCTCTTCCTGGGCAAAAGGCCGGCCACAGGGAAAAGCTCTGTACTGCTTCCAGAAGTGGCAAAGAATGGATTGTGATGCTAATTAGCTCCAGGGCTATTCACTTGGCCCACAGTTGTGTGTGCTTCCCAGGGGCCTTCATGCCCCACTGTAGGAAAGGAATCTGCTGTTGCTGATTATGGGAGGTGGGAAGCCCCCATCAAAGATTTTCTCACTGAGCTGCGGGATGGAATGCTCGGCCCCGGCTGGGCACGCTCTCGGTGCAGCTGGACCAGTGCCACCAGTACAGAGCATAGGGAGAGCACTGGGCCCAGCTCACTCCTCCCCTCTGCAGAGAATTTTGATCCACTGCAATTGCACAGTCCCACGTTTCCCTCCTCATCCCCCTGCCAGAAAAGTGCAGAGGTCTCAAGGCTGGATCCCGTGAAGAGCAAAGCACTTAGGCACACGTTTAGCTGTAAGGAACATGAATAATCCCATTAGCTTCAATGGGACTGCTCACATGCTTAAAGTTAAGCACGTGCTTAACTGATCTGCTAGATGGACCACAGTGTTCAGCATTTCGCAGGATTGAGTCCTTAGTTCACAGAGGCTGGAGATGGAGTGGAGTCCTGTTGAAAGAGGTCTACACTACTTCCGTCCTCTGTAAGTGACCCACTGCTTTCAGACCCGAGTCTACGGGTGACCTCAGCACCTAGCGCTAAACGAGCCGGGGAACAAGAAAAAAGAGAATTAGCCATTTAAACTAAAACAGTGAATAAACTTCTGTGTTTCAAGCATAACATTTGAAATAAATTAGGTTGGACTTCATGCTTTTGGTTTGAGGCTCTGTGTGTGGTCTCCACTAGGGCAACAGCTGATAAGGAGGAGAAAGAGAAACAGTAATGTTGATACTTATTTCATTATGTTAATAGTTAACCTGACTTACAGGTGGAATTTGTGTATACTTGGTGGTTTTAGATATTCAGGGGTTTTCAGCACCTTTGTCATCTTATTCTCAGGTTCTGCAAAGTAAGAAACTGCGGTTTCTCATTCTACCTTGACTTTTTTAGGAGTTGCAAAGAAATGGCAAAATGTTTCACCTTTCCAGAGCTGTTAGTGCAGATTTAAGGCACGCGCAAACAGACGCAAAAACTTGCCCATCACAATTACAGCAAGAAGAAGAGTTCAGTTGTAAGTGCGCCTAGCCTTTAAGCCCTCCTAGAATGTTATTACATCATAGAATTCCTCCACCAGGGATGTGTCAGGAAAAAGTGCATCTTTTTATTTAAGCCGTATTTAATTTGTGGTTACATAAAAATGCTGGAGCTTTTATAGACAAGCCCCCTTAGGGAGTGGTTCTGTGAAATTTGCTAACAGCTGGATGGCACCGATTTGGAAAGCGCTGCTGCGAGAGACCAGTGTATTTTTCCCAAATAACCCTTTTATTTCCATATTAACTCTTAGCAAGGAACAAATCTTTGACTAATGTATGTTCTTTTGATAGGCTTAGGAAGTCAATTCTCTCTAGAAAAGCAGAAATCAGCCCCAGCAGGGGAACGTTCGAATGTTATGAATAGCTAGTTTCCTTTTTTAAAAACTTCAGTTGGTTCAGAACTCCCTTGACAAATTAACAGAACGCCAGGCGTCACTGGATTGCCTTGTTTCATGGCGAATTTGTAACTAAAGGCTTCTTCTCTAACCAGGGACTGTCAGTTTCCTGGAAAAAGTCAAGAGTCCATTTCTGATCAGTCCCAAAGAGGCACAGAACAAACAAGACCAGTAAAATGCTTTGAAGTTGTTGTAAAACAAGTAACAACTTGAGGCACCAAGTGCTTGGAATATGGTTATCAGGCGAGTTACATTCATAAAACTGCTTTGCACCCATTTATGTTGATTCCATAAACTTTGAGCAGATAAGATAAAACCAATAACCCAGGTAAAGGAATATACTTACAGAATATGAATGCAGGGCTGTTCTCCCGTTAGTTAGCTGGGGATTCATGTTTGTTCAGTAGCACTAGCACTAATCTCCCCTTTTCCTCCTCCCCAGTTCTCCCACAAGATAGAAAAGACCCTTTCCCTCCACTAGTCTAGACCCCCTTCCTGCAAGCCAGGGAGGACTCCCTCCCTCCCCGACCCAGCTAGGGGAGACGAGGTCAGGCTGACCCACTCACTACAAGCAGCAAATATTCCCAAGCCCCCACCCAGCCCACCATTCTCAGAGAGGACCTGCTTCTCACCCATCTCAGCCATCCTATACCTAGAGGCTACAGAGTGACCCAACAGCTGCCTCTGTGAGACACAGCTGATAGGGGAGCTGCCTAGAGAAGCTCATAAGGGGGTGGGGGAGCGTGGGCAGGTCTGAGGTGTGGGGAGTTTTGGATGGATCTGGGGTGTGATTTGATTAATTTTTTTTTTGAGGTGAGAAAGGAAAGTGAAGCACTGAAGGATTTTTTGAGTTGGGAGAGAAGGGAATGAGCTACAGAGGGAATGGCCCATGTATCACTCATTGAGGGAGCCCCTTGTTAAAATGCTGCCAGTTTAGGGCTGGGTTAGTATCTGGGTGCTTACTGTGTCTTTTTCACAAGCACTAGTATGCTTGTGCTTGTGATTTTCCATAAAGCCTCTTGCTTGGAGCATGCCGCATGTAAAAGTTCCAGCCAGGAGTAATGGGGGAAAGGAAAACGCATGACCTCATAAAGTTTTTGTGGAGATGCACTATAATCCAAAACCAGAATTGCCAGGTGCTTCTTCAGAGAGGGATTGGGGTTATATTTAAATACATCATCTAGATATCCCCTTAATACCAGCAGAGAATCAATTCCATTTATTCTCTAAATGCACATTTCTTTTACCATGGCATAACTCCAAGAAGACGTTTCAATTGATCGGCGGGCTGAATTTAACACACACAGACAAAAAGTGAAAGTAAGTATCATTACTTCTAACACAAAGGTTTTACCAAGCTATTGAGACATGGAACTTTTAAAAAGCAAGACACCTCAGGCTTATTTTTAGAAATTCACTTCTCCAAATTATCCTGCAGGACAAATTGGACAGAATACTGTAATCGGCGTAAGGTTCAAGTGGTCCACCACCAAAATGAAGAGAGCACTTAATCAATGCACTTAAATGTAGGAGGGAAAGCTGAAGGACAGTGATGATCCTTGGAAATGGATTTAATATTGCTAGAACAGTTAGGCCAAATACCTGTTTGGGGGGTGGGGGGGGGAATATTCAGAATGGAGGGGGACTGCCTCAGTGCCCGTAAAGTAAGCAGGGGTAAATCTGGTCATAGCTTGAATGTGAACATCCCAACTTTGCCCCCACCCAAACTTTCATTTGGCTGGGGCAGGCTGCTGAGTGGGGAGCAGAGGGGGGTTTCTGTAGGTGCTTTACACGGCAGTGCTCACCTGAACTCTCCTGCCAGCTGGGTTCATCTGGAGAAGGCAGCTACTTTGCAACGTCTTGACACTAGGAGCTGCTCTCACTCCTGCTGGGCATGAGCGATGCTTGGGGGCGAAGGGAGTACTCTGCCCAGAGAGGAAGGAGTGACTGGGGATTTGGAAGGAAGGTGTGTAGAGCCACATGAGCATAAGAGAGAAGGAGGGGATTTACACCTCTGGGCTCTTTGATGGGGAGGCAAGAGTCTAGTAGCACTATGGGGGTCTGTGTGTCTTTCACCCGCCCCCAGCATTGCTGGCAAAATGACTCCACTGATCATCCTTGTGATCGTATCTTTTAGCTCCATGCAGTGACCATGGCAACCAAAGTTCTGGACTGGTTGCTATAGGATAGTAGCTCTAATGTCTGTTGATGGGCGTGGGGGAAGGAGAGCAGCTGTGGAGCATGAGGAAGTTGCTTGACTGCGGTAATCGTGTTTGGCAGGTCAAGGGTGAGCATTGGCCTGCAGGGATTAGTACAATGCCCTGGACTAGCAAAGTGGTGTTATAATAAACCCCAGATGTTTCTGCTATTCTCAATGTATATGTTATGCTTAAACCTTAAAATGTATCCTAGGATATGGTGGGTAGGGAACGGTTATTAGCTGCTTGGAAATTCCTTATTTGTAATATATCTATTCCCTCTTGATATTAGTTGCTGCCCGTTTAAAACATAAATCTTTGATTCCGTGTTGTAACAGCGACATTTCCTCCAAATCAGTGGTTCCATTTGACTTCATGAGAACACAAACACAGTTCTCTTGTGAGAATTCAGACCTCGCACTTCAGAAACTGGGAACTGCGGTAACAGGTTTTGGGTAATGGTGTGGGATGGAGAAACAGCACAAAAGAGATGTAAGGAAGTCACAGGTGCGTGAAAAACACAGTTTCATTCCCCCCAGGCTAATGGTTTTAGAATTTGCAGCCATGACCCTTGAAGTATGTCATTGGCCCCAGCAGAGCCATAGCACCATTGTGTGAGCTTTTAAGTCTAATAAATGTTAAGATCAAATCAAAGTCTAGGAGTCTCCTGTACTTAGCGTCTCTGAACAGAGGGAAGAGGAGTAAAGCGGAAATAACATAAGTAACCATGTTTGTTGTGGGCATTTAAACTTTGTTCCATACGGCTGGGATGACTCAAGAATTTGGTAATGAGGGGGAGGTTGTCTTTCACCTCTAATTACTAATTCTAAATTAGGCTAGGCTGGTAGTGATTGGAAGATGTTACCATGTGATGGCTAATTGGTGGTCTCAGTCCCGTGGGCAGGTGTGCACATCACAAAAACTGCCTTCGCAAAGAGAAATCCTCCAGTTTTAACCCTCCAGGGCAGGGGTGGGATGAGAAAGCTGGTCCAGTTCTGAGGATACACAGAGGAAGGTGTGAGTGGAAGAGGAATCTGATGATTGTAGATGGTTTTTATGGTCTGTGTAACTGTCCATTTAGATCGAGACCTCCCCTCTCACAACTCACTTCACAGTCATCTCATGGGAACAGCCATTGGCCATTTGTACCCATCTCTGGGCAAGTTTATTAAGGACTGTACATTCTTCTTGTTCCCCGATGAATAGCAAATTTGCTCTTTCAGCGATTCCAGCAAAAGCCTACTTCAATATTAGTTTTATTTAATCATTGACATACTTATGTACTATAGAGATATTGGATATTCATAAAGCTGATGAGATAAAACACTTTGCAAAGAGAACTGTGTGAATGGAACTAATAACTTCTGAAATATGTTTTAAACCCCTGCTAGAAGAAATAAAACACGAATAAAAGGCAGAAATAGAGTGGGGAATCAATTTAATCATTTTGATTTTTTTCATTATTCTCTCCCGTCCGGTTGTTTTCTTATATCTCCCTACAGATGGGCAGAGATTCAGAGTAGGGCAAAGCTGAGTGAAGGAGTTTGTCCATATTCTACAGGACATTTTTTGTGTCTGTTTTTTGCATTTCCCTGAGCAATGATGGTGACCTCTTCGGTCAGTTACTACCTGAGAATTCCCCATACAACCAGCAGGGGGACTCAGGATATTAGATTTTCTCACAGAGCATTAAAAAATGGCCTATACTCTTTCTGGTGAATGTCCCCTCTCTTTGTTTTTTTACTGCTTTACCTTCTTCTTCCAGCTGTTTGCAGCGTTCACTACCATGGGTCTAATCTGCCTATTGCAGTGGTTCTCAAACTCTTCCAGTCAGGACCTCCTTCCTTAGCAATATGGCAAGGGCAGGGTACTCATGACTCCTGGACATCTGGAAGAGGGGTTGTGTCACCCTAGTAGAGAACTGCTGTTCCATTGTGATTATAAGAAGCCTGTCACCTTACCAACTTCTGGTTAGCCCATTTTGTTCTGCTTTCCTTTCTTAAACGTAGTTGCTGCTGTTGCTGCACGATCGTGAGAGCAAGGTGCCAGCTTTAAGAGACAAGTCAATAGTTTCTTGCCTGAACACATTATATCTTCTTAATATTGGGCTTATATTTTATCACAATGGGGAAATAACTCTCTTAAATCCTGCCTGAAACTGGGTTTGTCATATGGCAGTGCTCTGTGCTGCCTTTATGCTGTATCTGGTGATACATATAGTATACATCGGGGTCGGCAACCTTTGGCATGCGGCTCGCCAGGGTAAGCACCCTGGCGGGCCGGGCCGGTTTGTTTACCTGCCGCGTCCGCAGGTTCGGCCGATCGCGGCTCCCACTGGCCGCAGTTCCCCGCTCCAGGCCAATGGGGGTGGCGGGAAGTGGCACGGGCTGAGGGATGTGCTGGCTGCCGCTTCCCGCTGCCCCCATTGGCCTGGGACGGCGAACTGCGGCTAGTGGGAGCCGCGATCGGCCGAACCTGCGGACGCGGCAGGTAAACAAACCGGCCCGGCCCGCCAGGGTGCTTACCCTGGCGAGCCGCGTGCCAAAGGTTGCCGACCCCTGGTATACATGATGCGTATGCTAGGTCATGCCTTCTGTAATTATGGTTACAAAGCAGTTTACGTCCCAACCCCCTGTTTTCACACAACATTTTAAGGTTAATTTTTTGACGCTCAGTTTCTGTTTGAAGTCGAATTCCTCCCTCCCGCACCTGGCCCCCCAAAGTTCAAGCAAAATACTTTCAGCCATTTTGAGCCCAGCAAGGGTGGAGAACAAAATGAGACACATGGAATTCTAGTGGCGCTGTTTCAGAAAAGCCAGAAAACACCTTCCCGACGGACGTAAGTTTCACTGACAAACGCAGCAGGGTGGACAGCGCTATGTTGGTGGGAGAGTATAGGTACCGCTGCTCATTGGGAGGGGTTTAATTTTGCCGGCAGGAAAGCTCTTTCCCGCCAGCATAGAGCAGGTACACAGGAGACCTTACAGCGGACGGCTGCAGCGGGATAGCGGTGCCGCTGTAAGGTCCATAGTGTAGACATAAACTTAGTAAGGCTTTTGATACTGTCTCACACGACCTTCTTATAAACAAACTAGGAGCCTTGTGAACCTATTATAAGGTGGGTTTTGGATGTTTAGAATTCAAAATGATCTTGACAAATTAGGGAAAAGGTCTGAAATAGATGGGATGAAATTCAATAAGAACAAATGCAAAATACTCCACTTGGGGAAGAATAATCAATTGCACACATACAAAATGTGAAATAACTGCACAAGAGGCAGTACTGTAGAAAAGGATCTGAGGGTTATAGTGGATCACAAACTAAATATGAGTCAACAATGCAACACTATTGCAAAAAAGAAACATCATTCTGGGATGTATTATCAGGAGTGTTGTAAGCAAAACATGATAAGGCCTCAACTGGAGTACTGTGTCAAGTTCTGGGTGCCACAGTTCTGGAAAGATATAGAGAAATTGGCGAAAGTCCAGAGGAGAGCAACAAAAATGATTAAAGGTCTAGAAAACATGACCTAGGAGGAAAATTGAAAAAAATTGGTTTTGTTTAGTCTGGAGAAGAGAAGGCTGAGGAGTGGGGGACATAAAAGATTGTTATACAGAGGAAGATGATAAATTATTCTCCTTAATCACTGAGGACAGGACAACAAGCAATGGGTTTAAGTTGCAGCAAGGCAGATTTAGGTTAGGCATTAGGAAAAACTTCCTAACTGTGAGAGTAGTTAACCACTGGGACAAGTTACCTGGGGAGGTTGTGGAATCTCTGCCATTTGAGGTTTTTAAGAACAGGTTAGACTAACATCTGTCAGGGATGGTCTGGATAATACTTAGTCCTACCTCAGTGCAGGGGACTGGACTAGATGATCTATCAAGGCCCCTTCCAGACCTACATTTCTGTAGTTCTGTGAAATTGTGTTCATTCTTCCAAAACATGATATTTTTGAGATATTGCAGAACATATATGTGGGTATGTCTGCATTGTAGCTGGAAGCAAGCCAGCGGGCAGCTGACTCAGGTGACTAGCTGCTAACCTCCTCCAGAACCTCAAGGTCCACACTGCTATTTTTAAAGCTCTAGCTTGAACAAAGGTAGCACAGGTCTGTCTAGCCAGGCTGGGAGGCATGTTCTCAGCTGCAGTATAAACGACCTGTATGTGCCCTCAGCTGAATGAAAACATCATCAACTTAGAACAGAATCCTTCCAGCCCAAAACATACCTCTTGCACAGTGACCAAGACAGATGGTCATGCTTTTACAGTGGTTTGATACTTATTGTCTTTTCTTTCTGTATCCTCCTGGACCCCCAGGGGCATATGGCATCACCAGTTCTCGCCATTTATTTTGGTCTTGTTCTGGTCTGTTTGGGCTTCTGAGTGTGATGTTGCTGTGTTATATAATTACTCATTATTATTATTTTGTATTTAACTCCAATTATATTATTTTTCACAGATTCCTAGATTTTTAAGGCCAGAAGGGGCCATTAGGATCATCTAGTCCAACCTGTGCATAGAATCACAGAAATGTAGGGCTGGAAGTGACCTCAAGAGGTCATCAAGTCCAGCCCCCTGCACTGAGGCAGGACCAAGTAAACCTAGACCATCCCTGACAGATGTTTGTCCAACCTGTTCTTAGAAGCCTCCAATGATGGGGATTCCACAACCTCCCTTAGAAGCCTATTCCAGAGAGCAATGGCCCTTTTCCCTAATATATAAGCTAAATCTCCCTTGCTACAGATTAAGTCCATTGCTTCTTGTCCTACCTTCAGTGGACACTGAAAACAATTGATCTCTGTCCTTTTTATAACATCCCTTAACATAGACTCATAGACTTTAAGGTCAGAAGGGACCATTATGATCATCTAGTCTGACCTCCCGCCTGATGCAGGCCACAAAAGCCGACCCACCCACTCCTGGAATAATTCTCTCCCTTGACTCAGCTGTTGAAGTCCCCAAATCATGATTTAAAGACTTCAAGTTGCCCAGAATCCTCCAGCAAGCGACCCCTGCCCCATGCTTCAGAGGAAGGCGAAAAACATACTTGAACACTTATCAGTCCCTCTCCCCCCCCGCTCCCCCAAACTCTTCTTTTCTCAAGACTAAATGTGCCCAGTTTTTCTAACCTTTCCTCATAGGTCAGGTTTTCTAAACTTTTTATCACTTTTGTTGCTCTCTCTGGACTCTCTCCAATTTGCCCACCTCTTTCCTAAAGCGTGGCACCCAGAATTGAACACAGTACTCCAGCTGAGGCCTCACTAGTGCCAAATAGAGCGTGACAATTACCTCCTAAGTCTTAGGCCTGGTCCACACTAGGGGGAGCTATCGAAATAAGATACGCGACTTCAGCTACAGGAATAGCGTAGCTGAAGTCGAAGTATCTTATTTCGAATTACCTGCACTTACTTCGCGTCCTCGCAGCGCGGGATCGACGGCCGCGGCTCCCCCGTCGACTCCGCTACCTCCGCTCGCCCTGCTGGAGTTCCGGAGTCGATGGGAACGCGTTCGGGGATCGATCTATCGCGTCCAGACGAGACGCGATAGATCGATCCCCGATAATTCGATTGCTACCCGCCGATCCGGGCGGGTAGTCTGGACGTACCCTTACATACAATACCTGTTAATACATGCTGGAATTGTATTCACATTTTTTGCAACTGCATCACATTGTTGACTTTTATTCAATTTGTGATCCATTATAACCCCCAGATCCTTGTCAGCAGTATTAGCCCATTGTTCCCCATTTTGTATTTGTATTTGTGCATTTGATTTTTCCTTCCTAAGTGTAGTACTTTGTGCTTGTCTTTATTGAATTTCATCTTCTTGATTTTAGACCAATTCTCCAATTTGTCAAGTTTGTTTGGAATTCTAATCCTGTCCTCCAAAGTGCTTTCAACTCCTTCCAGCTTGGTGTCATTTGAAATTTTATAAACCTACTCTCCACTCCATTATCCAAGTCATTAATGAAAATATTGAATAGTATTGGACCCAAGACTGACCCCTGCATGACCTCACTAGATACACCCTCCCAGTTTGACAGCAAACCATTGATAACTTCTCTTTGGGTACAGTCTTTCAGCCATTTGTGCACCCACCCTTTAATAATTTCATCTAGACTTCATTTCCCTAGTTTGCTTATGAAAATATCATCTGGGACTGTGCCAAAAACCTTACTAAAATCAAGTTATATCATGTCTTCTGCTTCCCACCATCCACTAGGTCAGTAACCCTGTCAAAGAAAGAAATTAGTTTGGTTTGGCATGACTTGATTTTGACAAATCCATGCTGGCTATTCCTTTATAACTCTATTATCCTTTAGGTGGTTACTAATTTATAGTTTAATAATTTGTTCCAGTATCTTTCCAGGTATCAAAGTTAGGCTGACTGGTCTATAAAGATAGGTACTGTGTTTGTCCTTCTCCTGTCTCCTGTGACTTCACCCGTCCTCCAGGATTTCTGAAAGATAATTGCCAATGGTTCCGAGATTGCTTCAGCTACTTTCTTAAGTACCCTATGATGAGTTCCATCAGGCCCTGGCGACTTGAATACATCTAACTTATCTAAATATTCTTTAACCTGGTCTTTCCCTATTCTGCCTTGTGTGCATTCCTTCCCCCTTCTACTTAAACCTTTTTAGTGAAGATCGAAGTAAAATAAGCGTTAAACACCTCAGCCATCTTGATGTTCTCAATTATTAGCTGTCATTCCCACTTAGTAGAGGACCTACACCTTCCTTTGTCTTTCTCTTGCTCCTAATGTATTTAAAGAACCAATGCTTGTTGCTTTTTATGTCCTTTTCTAGGTGTAACTCATTTTGTGCATAACACAGGCTATAGTTTTGACCTAGTGTTTCCATCACCTACCCCAATAACTGTGGTTGGTCTAGACTCAGAGCATGTCTTGTAGAAAGACTTTCAATTTTGCCACTCATCATTTTTGGAGCTTTTGCCTAAAAGTGACCATTTCTGGTAGCCATCCAGGGCCGGCTCCAAGTTTTTTGCTGCCCCAAGCAAAAAAAATTTCCCGCCCCCCCGGCCCCGCTTCAACTCTACCCCTTCCCCGCCCCATTCCAACCCCTTCCCCAAATCCGGGCGCGCTGCATTTCCCCTCCTATCCCTCCCTCCGAGGCTTGCCTGGGAGGGAGAGGGAGAAGCGGAGCGGCGGCGCGCTCGGGGGAGGAGGCGGAGGTGAGCTGGGGGGGGGGGGAGCGGTTCCTCTGCCCCCCCCCCAGGGTTATTTCCTGTGGCCCTCCCCGCGCCCCCCACCACCGCAGCTCACCTCCACTCCGCCTGCTCCTCTGAGCGTGCCGCTGCCGCTCCGCTTCTCCCCTCTCCCTCCCAGGCTTGCCGGAAAACTGCTGATTCGCACGGCAAGCCTGGGAGGGAGGGGGGAGAAGCGGAGCGGTGGCGGCGCGCTCAGGGGAGCAGGCAGAGCGGAGGTGAGCTGCGGTGGTGGGGGGCGGTTCCTCTGACCCCCCCCCGAGTTACTTCCTGTGGCCCTCCCACCGCTGCAGCTCACCTCCGCTCAGAGCTGGCTCCCGGCTTTTTGCGCCCCAAGCAAAAAAAAAAAAAAGGAGCCGGAGTGCCGCCCCTTGGAAAGTGCCGCCCCAAGCACATGCTTGGAGCACTGGTGCCTAGAGCCGGCCCTGTAGCCAACACCCAGGTGAGGTGTCAAACAACCATCAACAGCCATTGTCCGGCAAGGGAGATACAATTCAATGACTCACCTGCATGAGGCCACACCAAGGGAATTGCTCAACCTTGCCTGAGGACTCAGCAATGCCCCCAGACATGCCTGGACTTGTGTTCCCCAAGCGCATGGGACTGAGGGTCCCACAGAAAAGAGCAGGCCCATGCTTGGCCTTTCTCCTGCCCTCACCTACGCTGCAAGCAACAAAGATACTCAGATGACTGAAGACTCCAACAGAGGGCCTGGCCTAGGTTTCAAGGGTGAAATCTGTGTACTATGAACTGCAGTATCCAGTGGGGTGAGAAAAGCTGCTTAATCTAGTTGTTTCCCAGTCTAATAGGGTTGAGAGTTTAGACTGCGTGCTTATATTTTGTTTCTTTTGGTAATTAACTCTGACCTTTTGCCTATCACTTAATCTATCTTTTGTAGTCAATACATTTATTTTACTGTTATCTTTACCAGTGAGTTTGCTTGAAGTGTGTGGTAAATCTGCTCAGGTTTGCAGACTGGTGTATGTCCACTTTCCATTGATGAAGTGGTGAACCAATGAATAAACTCGCACTGCTTGTCTTCCTGAGGTACAAGGCTGGGGGGATTTGCCTGGTGCCTTTCTCTGTGTGATTCATGAGTGGCTCTGGGAGCATTCATGCACGTTAGATGGGTGTGCTGAGTGATCACAGCTCCTGGAGGGGTTTGCTGTTGGTCACTAGCAGGGCATTGTGAGAGACAGTGCTGGCTGGAGAGTTTAGGGGGCACAGCGGTCCCACGGTCCCAGGAATAGCACACCTGAGAAGCACTATAAGGGATTAAAAAAGGGAACACATTAGACTCCGTTGAACTAGGAGCCCAAATCCATAGTTTAAGAATTGCCTTCTGCATTAGCAAATCAATGACTTAAAAGCTTTAAAGTTCTTCATGTCGCTGTGAATATTTGATACCACCTGTACTCTAACGGCAACTTTATGCTTTTGATGCTTAAATTAATCTTGTTTTCTCCAAATTGGTTTGTAGTTTTTAACCTCAGTTCTGCTAATGGAAAAAAAAATCAGAAATCTTCCAAAATCAGTTCAGTTTTTCTTTCCTTACACGCCAATACCTTAATAAGTGATTATTTTTGGGAAATATTATATAACCCACTGAGGTAGTCCTCTGCTCAGACTGGCCTCATTAAAATATTTAAATTGTGTTTTGAACATGCACAGTCTATTGGGCTATCATTCTGACATCATTATTATTAATTATTTTGATTAGTAACATAAGAACTGCCATAACAGAACAGACCAATGGTCCATCTAGTGTGTTATCTTACCTCTCTGATATTAGCCATTACCAGATGCTCCAAAGGAAGATATAACACCTCCATGGTGGGCAACCCTACAATAACATGCCTTAAGGAGATCATAGAATCATAGAAGATTAGGGTTGCAAGAGACTTCAGGAGGTCATCTAGTCCAACTCCCTGCTCAAAGCAGGACCAACCCCACTAAATCATCCCAGCCAGGGCTTTGTCAAGCCAGGCCTTAAAAACCTCTAAGGATGGAGATTCCACCACCTCCCTAGGTAACCCATTGCAGTGCTTCACCACCCTCATAGTGAAAAAGTTTTTCCTAATATCCAACCTAGACATCCCCCACTGCAACTTCAGACCATTGCTCCTTGTTCAGTCATCTGCCACCACTGAGAACAGCAGAGCTCCATCCCCTTTGAAACCCCCCTTCAGGTAGTTGAAGGCTGCTATCATATCCCCCCTCACTCTTCTCTTCTGCAGACTAAATAAGCCCAGTTCCCTCAGCCTCTCCTCGTAAGTCATGTGCCCCAACCCCCTAATAATTTTTGTTGTGGACTCTCTCCTATTTGTCTACATCCCTTCTGTAGGTGGGGGGGAGGCCAAAACCGGACGCAATACTCCAGGTGTGGCCTCACCAGTGCCGAATATACGGGAATAATCACTTCCCTCGATCTGCTGGCAATACTCCTGCTAATGCAGCCCAATATGCCGTTAGCCTTCTTGGCAACAAAGACATACTGATGACCCATATCCAGCTTCTCGTCCACTGTAATCCTCCGGTCCTTTTCTGCAGAAGAGCTATCTCTTCCCATTTGCAGATACCTAGTGGTTGACTTATGTCTTGAAGGATGAGTGTTGGTATCTTGTAAACATTTCTGTCCTGTCTTATGGACTTGTGAATATTATTGAGATTGGTACGGGGATCATCTTTTTGTTCTGTGTCCCTAGTGCCTAGCACACTGGTCCGTGAGTGGGGCTCCTACGCACTACCACAATACAAATAATTTTAAAAAATGATATTAATGACAAAACTCTTCTGAATATCCTACTAAGCTACTTGCTTCAGCAATACAGTATCTTCTGAATCTGAATCTTTGCCAATGTCACTTAGGGCTCAAACAAGGCTATCTTGTGTTGCTATAGGACCACTCTTTTTATAAGGAGAGCTTGTTGGCCAATTGCTCAACCCCCAACCTAGAGGGCCAACGGGCTGCCTTTCATCTGGTCCCTCTCCTTTGATCTGTCCAGCTTGGCTGGCCCTCTCAGGGTTATTGGAGCACACAAGCTTTCCCACCACATCAAGGTGCATCCACAGGGAAGGTTGAGTAATATCTTGCAGCAGTGAATTCCACAGGTAGTATGTTACAAAATAAATATCACCTTTTTTAGATACATAGATATGTTTTTTTTCAATTTCATGGTATGTCACTATTTCAGGGTAACTTCTCCTGTATACTCCCTCTGTGGTCCACCAAGGGCACCCACTTTAGGCTCCCAGCTGTCAACTCTCTTGGGTGAAGAACCGCATCTCCCTCCCTCCTGATGGGGGTTTTAAGGCTGCATAGCTCTCTGTATTTCACTGGGATATCCCCAACAAGCCAGGCGGCCTAAAAGGCCAGCACCTGCCCTTTGCTTTAGTTCCAGAAGCTGTGACCGGTATATTGGCTGCATATAGAAGTTACCGCAGAGCTCCCTCTATGCAAGCACATTTATTATGGTATGGGAAATCACTACAGAGCAAACATATTAAAACATAAAAGAATCTACACGCATGCTAAGAAGCTTACCAGAGGTCACCCCCAGCTCCCACCTCAGGCTCTGGTAGGTATCAGTCCTTCAAACCCACACCTGGGCTCACTCCGTGACTACAGGTCATAACTGTCTCAGATTCAGAACTAAGAACCCCAGCAGGGGAGTTTAGCCATTTCTTTATACATCTTGGCCTTTCATCTCCAGGTAATTAGCAGAGTGACCCTCTCCTCAGGACGTAGCTTCAAAAGGCTGGGTTTTTACATAACTGGAAGTAGGGAATTTGCATTGACCTCTCCCTAGGTACTCCCTAGGACATCCACTTCACACTTATTGTCCCAAAAGTCCATTCTTGTCAAGCACACTTTCAGTATAGTCCTTGAACTCCCAGGCCTCCCATAATATCTCCCCCATAGAGAGGTTACATACAATCGTAGCCCACAATAACACATACCCTTTGCATTTAATTCGGTGGACCCCAAAGGTACTTAAACTTAATTCAGTAAGGTCTCCCAAGCATATACAGGAAATTGCCATATCTGTCACAAGGTGTCTCCTTTTTCATTCATTGTGAGAAAAAGCAGCAGTACCAGACTTTCTCTGTGCCATTCTGTATTTTATGTATATCTGTCACTTAACTTCTTGTTCAACTCCTCCCTAAACCAAATCTTTCCAGTCTGGTAAATCTGTCTTTATATAGAAGTATTTTGATGCCTCTAGCCCTTTTCTGAACCATTTTGATTTCTGCTCCACCCTTTTTTTGAGATGGGGTGACGAGTACTGAACAAAGCATTGAAGATGTGGCCACTCCATCAATGTATATAACAACAGATAGTCACTATTATTCTTTAGTCTTTTTCTTAATAAAGCCTCAAATCTTTGGGTTTTTTTTTCCTGATCACTACTGTATGTCGAACCTATATTTTCATTGAATTG
The DNA here is from genome assembly GCA_003942145.1 of Platysternon megacephalum. Taxonomy (NCBI): domain Eukaryota; kingdom Metazoa; phylum Chordata; order Testudines; family Platysternidae; genus Platysternon; species Platysternon megacephalum. The sequence goes on from QXTE01000338.1 coordinate 696,556, forward strand.
TCCACACTATCTTCCAAGGCAAAGATTTTCAAAAATGTGGGCCCTGAGTCAGGCTCCTAAATCCATAATTAGGCCTCATTTTCAAAACCACTGAGCACCCAGCAGCTCCCATCGACCTCTGTGAGAGCTGTTGGACACCCAGTGCTCTGGACAATCAGGCCACATATTTTTGGTGCCTAAATATGGACTTAGGAGCCTAACTTTTGGCTGCTGTTTTTGAAAATCATGTCTCAACTCTTTTTCCTGAATGGTTACAGTTAATGGAGCTGAACAGCAGCAGGAGAGCATGGTTTATGGAGAAGAGGGGACAGTTTTTAGAGTGGGGGAGCTGTGCCCCCCCCTTACCCTGCCTGCACCCCCTGCCGCCCCTTAGAGCTGGGGCCGGGAGCAGGGCTGTGGCTTCGGGAGGTGGGGGATGCAGACGGGGTGAGGGGCTGAGGCTGGGCCATAGCAAGGGGCAGGTGCAGGGCCAGCAGCTGGGACCCTGGGTGCGGGGCCGGCAGCAATGACCCTGGGTAAAACCTCACACCCATAGTTCCCGTGCCTGTGAAAGGGGAGACATTTTTAATTCTCCAGACATAGGGCAGGAATTGCTGGAAGGGAACGTTACCAGGGAAGAAAAGACTCCCCTGTCCCCACAGGTTGTGGCTGTGGTTCTCTGTTTCGGTAGAGAGACACTGGGGGACATACTTGGTGGACATGGGACATGTGAGGGGGGCTTAGTGAGGCAGGCAGAATGTTCCCAATTTGTGGCCGTGAGCTGATAGCAAACTCTCTGGAGCATTATGCTGATCAAATGATGATTTTCAACATGTTGTAACTTGGCCAATGAATGGATTTCCATGAGGACAGCCCAAGGTCGCTCTCTGACCCGACAGCTATTCTCTGTTACACTTCAAATCCCCGCTGGAAACCCAAGGAGGCCTTAGAGTTCATAAAAAAAAAAAAAAAAAAAAAATGGTGGCGGAGCGGTTGGAAAAAGGTGTGTTCTGACAAGCATCAACACTGCTCCCCCTGAAACACATATGTTGTGTAGTCATGTAGAGTGATGCTCACTGCTTTGCAGAGGCCCAGGGCAAAATCTAGGCAAGACTTAAGTGGGATTGACTTGGTTGTTGTAGTCCGTGGGCTGTCCTTCCACAGAGGGGTGAGTTTCACCCAGACTTCCAGCACATCCACAGCACTGTACAGACAGGCGAGAAGATGTAAGAGTTGACAGCCCAAGCATTGGCATTCATTGTACAGTCAGAACATACCTAATAAGGTATGTAATATAGGTAAACTTGCCCCGGATGGCAATATGCCCTCCAAAATTGCTTCTTAGGACAGCAGAAGTATTTTAGTGCCCAATGAAACTTGCTTACATTCTCTGTTTAATGATGAATGATGCCATTTTAATTCAGTGCACGGCTTCTGCGGAACAGAAATGGCAGCCTGTTCCATGCACGTGTTGTGTAGATCTCACTGGAACTAGGCCCAGCTGTGGCAATGACAAGTTTAATTAGGCAGATGTGTTGAACAGGCACCTAAAGAAAACTGCTGGCAATAGCACTATGATTTATGGTGTCATTCATTGTCCTAAGGCATATCGCCTTTGTGCCCTCAAAAGATTGAGGCAGGATAGCACCGCTCGGCCAGCACTGCTCCAGCACAGGGATAATCAAGGGTTGAGTGTTATAGAAGTGAGTCCTACTAAGGTAAATCCATGTTGTGTAATTTACTGGCCAACCAGTGCATTGCATCTTTTTGCTATATAATGTACTTAATACACAGTGTCATAAAATGCTTGAGAACCAGCACAACAGAGTAGGCAAGAGAAAGAAGGATATTTTTACTGAAAATTTTAAGGAAAGGAAGTGATTCATTGACTGGGTTGGTGGGTAAGAACTCCAGACGGGTGGGACGGCGTAAGTGAAAGGACGACTGTGTTCATGGAGTGTGACTCCAATTCATGTAGCTATACCTGACATGGCTTTTATTTAGCTGTTTCACTACTGTGGTACCTTGATTAAAGCTAGCTCAGGCATGTCTACACGAGGGGCAGTCACACCCCTGATTGTCATGTGGACACAGAGTAATGAATGTAGGTTCTACCAGCACCCAGGGAGACCCGATTACTGTGTAATTAGGGATGGACAGGAAACCTAGGAATGTGCCAGAGAACGAATATTGCCAATGTGGGAGGATAGGATGGCCAAAGTGTTTTGGAGCCTCTGAAGTTTAGAGTAAAGATTTAGGATGGTTACTAAAGAAATAGCAGTAGTCAAAATGGGGAGTGACACGGTTAGGAATCAGATTTTCAGCAGAGGTGGAGTGAAGGTACAGATGTTGGCATTGTTCCACAGGGGATGATAGACACACAGAGAGATGACGTGGGAGGAAAATGTATACGTATGTTTTAGACATTTTCTCTTTTATGCCTTCCTTCTTTCTGACTCCGCTTCTCTTCCTGTCCTCTTTCTTCCTATTAGTATCTAGTAATAGGCCATTGCTCTCAGCCTTGCTAACTGCTGTATTAGACTGAGCATTCTTGCAAGCTGCAGCTAAATTTGGTCTCAACCCCCTCAATGCACCTGATTTCTGTGTCACTCTGGGGCAGCAAACTGGAAATACTGTAGCAGAGTCATTTCCATTGGGCCAAACTTTTCAAACATAGGATCCTAAAGTTAGCTCTCCTTAATCAAAGTAGCTTGATTTTTTAAAACATGTTGCAAACTGCAACTCCCAGTGAAGTTAGTAGAATTTCAGAGGGGTGTAGCCGTATTAGTCTGTATCAGCAAAAACAACGAAGAGTCCTTGTGGAGTTTGAGACTTCAACAAGAAACTGCAGGACTGGAATTAATTTGCAAACTTGACACCATCAAATTAGGCCTGAATAAACACTGGGAGTGGCTGGGTCACTACAAAAAGTAATTTTTCCCTTTGTTGATACTCACACCTTCTTGTCAACTGCTGGGAATGGGCCACATCCACCATGATTGAATTGGCTTCATTAGCACTATAAAAAGTAATTTTCCCTCTGTTGATATTCACCCCGTCTTGTCAACTTTTGGGAATGGGCCACATCCACCCTAATTGAATTGGCTTCGTTAGCACTGACCCCTCACTTGGTAAGGCAACTCCCATCTTTTCATGTGCTGTATATTTATACCTGTCTACTTTTTTTCACTTCATGCATCTGATGAAGTGGGTTCTAGCCCACGAAAGCTTATGCCCAAATAAATTTGTTAGTCTCTAAGGTGCCACAAGGACTCCTTGTTGTTTTTTAGTAGGATTTGTGGCTGCTCAGCACTTCTGAACATCAGGCCATTTTTATTTAGATACTTAAATATGGATTTAGGAGGCTCCTTTTAGGCTCCTAGGTTTGCAAAATCAGCCTTAAGCGCTTTTTATTGACTTAAATGTGAATAATAGCCCCAGATTGTTTATTTTGATATTAACTGCATTTATTTAATGCTGTCACCGCGTTTTCAGCCTGCAGTGTCAGATTTTTGTATTGACAATGTGTAACGGCATCGTGAAAGTTGATCAGGGAAGCAGGAGGTTTTGGCAACAGGGTAGGAGTCAGCGGAGGCATTTGGTAGCTGATGAGATTGGGGTGAAGGGATAAGCTGTATGTTTCTGCAGAAATAATCAGCAGCGCGTTAATTAAGGGTGCTGACATTTAAATTGTAATCTGTAGGTTAGGCACTCTCCCTCCCTCCCTCCCTCCCTCATTTTCATTACCTCTGAATTCAGCTTGCTCTCTCTACAGCATTCTCTTGCCCTGCAGTGCAGAAACCTGGTGACTAAGTTTACAAGCTGACGCCCTGTGTGGCTGCATTACCTTGTCGAGGCTACCCAAGGGACACTGTCAGCCTTTTCACGATGAGCCCGATTCTGCTTTCAGCCACACAGGTTTGGCCTGAACATCGTTCCATGCCTTTGGTGGAGTTACTCTCCCTTTTCACGCTGTAACAGAGAGGAAGGAGCTTTCCCCATGTATGCAACGTTTTTAGTTTTGCTTTATTATTGTTTTCAGCAAGTGAACACAGATGCCTGGATTAATGTTCTGCTTTCACTTTCTGGTTCCTCATTGTGACACTGTCTTGCACCTGCTGCTGGGAAATGTTAACTGACTCTATCTCCATGCTTTAGATAAGATGATTAATAATACCTCTCCGAAAGTCATTTCAAGGAAAGAGCTACAACTTCAATGACTGCTTTTGGAGGGGATTACTGTACTTAGGAAAGAATAGGAAGGAGGCACTAATCCAAGTTCAAAGAGCAGCTCCACTTTTCTAGGTAAACATCCATGCCGATTGGGTGATATGCCATATATTCGTGTTGAAAATTTCACCAAAAAATAAACCAAGCTGTTTATCGAGAGCTCTTGACACTGCTGGGTGGCACCGCTGCTTTGAAAGTTACAGCTGAAATGCTAGTGATGTCGCATCTACAGCTCAAACTTTTGCAGAAATGTCCTTGTGGCTTCACTAAGAAGCATGGCATTTGGAGAGTCTTAGTTGTACTTGTTGCGTGCATCACTTGCTTATCTCCTGTTTACAGTGCCAAGGTTGGGTAGTGCTGACTTCTGTTGGTTTCTTGGCTTTGGTACCTAGACTGACAGACAGCTCAGGTCTAATAACTACTTATTGGTTTGCCTGTTTCCTTTTTGTTCGTCTTTGCGAATGAAAGTGCACAGTAATATCAAGTCACAGAAACTGAAACATAGAGGGCCAGATTTTCCAAAGAGCTCAGTGCCGATGTAGTCAGTTCTGTACTCTGGAGGGTTTGGCAACGCAGGGTTATGTCCTATCATCACTCTCAGTGTTTAGTTGTGTAGATAATCTGCATGGAGCCTCAATACGTTGAAATGGAGTGGCCAGATTTTAAAAAGTGCTCAGCCCCCAGCACCTCCCTTCAGGCATTGTAGGAGCACTTTGGAAAATCTGGCCTGTAGTTTATAATCTTGTAGGCGAGGTGTATGTGGCGTGGAGGGGATTTGGGAAGTAGATATATTCTGTTTTAAGTGACTGTCTCTCTTTCCTTGAGCATAACTTAATTTTATTATTTGTATTATTGAATTGCCTAGTCATGGACCCCATTTGCTAGGTCCTGTACAAACACAGAACAAAAAACCCCATGGTCCATGTCCCAAGTTGCTCAATATATACGACAAGAGACAACAGATGGATACAGACAGGGGAGTACAGGAAACAATGAGACAATATTGGTCAGCATGGTAGGCTGTGGTCTCTGCACACCAGCAGCCTGAAGAACCAATAGAGGTTACTGCTGTGGCTTCCATTTACCAACATAACTGTCAATCACAATTTTTCACACCAAATAATACACATGTGTGATGGCAAGCGTGACTAATACGTTCCTGTGCTCATGCTCTTAAAAGGTTTTGTACTGTTCTAGAAAGACTCCGTGGAATTTCAGCTGCAAGTGTGCTGCTGCGGGATGATATTTTGCAGGTTTGCAGTTTAATTTGTTCAGTGTGTTGCGCCTCCATGCAGATTAACTATACAATCAAACACTGAAGGTGATGAGAACTCAGCACTGCCAAACTCTCCGAAGTCCAGTAATGACAGATTAACTCAGGTTTTATGTTATCAACATGGCTTTGCAGAGTAAATGTAGAAAAGTTGGTTCCTTGTCCCTAACAATATTATACGTTGGGACTTTCAAAAGTAACGGCACCCCCCAGAGAGAAACATTAACAAAAAAACCCCGATAGTCAGTCTGCGTTAATAAGTGAAGGTTTAACATCTCGTGTACTGCTGCTTGCTACACTTTCTCAGAGCCCATTAGCAGTGCTGGTCTTTTGCTGACACAAGGGCCTCTTGGCTCTATTTGTCAAGACTTCTCACAGTGTTATCTCTCTCTCCTCAGGATAGCCTGTGTTGCTTTTTTGTGGGGGAGGGGTGAAGTTTGTCATGTCAGTGGAGGTCTGCAGGTCATAGAGAGTGATCCTTAGTGGGGAGTGTGGAAGGCTCAGGGTTAAATTTGGATGCCTTTCTGTGTGTCTAATTTAATGTTTAAAACATGAGACCTCCTAGTATTTCAATGAGTTTCTCAGCCAAGGAATGCTTGTAAAGTATATCCCAGTGCACCTTAATATGGGCGTTGCTTCATTGGGGACTTTCCCATTGTTACTTTTAAATGTTTCTTTTTGTCTTTTTTTTTTTTTTTTTTTTAATGTCTGGCTTTGTTGTCATTTTTCTACTGGTGTCATGTGTACGACCACTTTTGTTGCGATACTGAAATTCCTGGAAGAGCTCTGTCCAAAGTTTGATCCGCCTTAAACATTGGAGGGCTATACTTCTCAGTGTTAAATATATATGTTGTGCAAATCATTCTGCCACCAACAATTGTTTAACAGGCACTGACAGAAAAGGTTTAAGGTCCTGGGCTCACGTGCTCTGCCTCTGTAACAGCAAACTTCATCCTTACCATTTGGCACATGTTTGCTGGTCACATCCGTGATGCTCGTTGGCATACACAGGAACAAATGAAGCAGAGTCATGCTGGCATGAACTCCCTAGAGATAAAGCCAGGGAAGTAATCAGTGCTTACCGAATGGAAATGGGCCAAAACGAACAGGGAAATAAATAATATTTTCAAGCTTTTAAGGGGATATTAAAGCAATGGACAGTAAAAGATAAGCATTAAAGATACTAGTATCTCTAAAAGTCACTTTCCTTCCAAACCAATGCATGTCCCACAGAGACTGCCCCAAAAGCAGTGATAGGTCTGGAGTGAAGTACAACTGCAGTTATAATCTGGGTAGCTGCATTTCTACGAAATGTCAAAATGTAAAGCATTCTATGCTATAATTTATCAGTAAGTTCATTTTCATATGCCTGACAGGTATGTGGTGAACTCTGCAAAAGCATGGATGAAGGGAAACACAAACAAACATACTGGAAATGAAAAAAGACACTCCTTTTTCTGTCATATCTGTGTGCAAATCATACCGCTTTCCCTGGAGGGCCTGTAGACAATGAGTTACCATGAATTAGTGCAGGGCACTGCCGCTGATTGAATCTACTTTTATGTTTCCTGGTAACTCCTGAGTTATGGCAAGAGTGGAGCGTATTAATTTAACACTGTTTTCCATTAATAGCTCTGATGGGGAAAAAGTTCTGCAAGCCATTTTGTGCAGAAACTATTGAATTAAAATAAGATCCAAGACATTAGCCCAGTGGTTCTCAAACTTTTGTACTGGTGACCCCTTTCACATAGCAAGTCTCTGTGTGCAACCCCCTTATACATTTAAAACACTTTTTTATATATTTAACACCATTGTAAATCATAGAATCATAGAATCATAGAATCTCAGGGTTGGAAGGGACCTCAGGAGGTCATCTAGTCCAACCCCCCGCTCAACGCAGGACCTAATCCCAACTAAATCATCCCAGCCAGGGCTTTGTCAAGCCTGACCTTAAAAACCTCTAAGGAAGGAATACTGGAGGCAAAGCGGGTCTTGGGGTGGAGGCTGACAGCTTGTGACCCCCCCATGTAATAACCTCACGCCAGCCTCCTGAGGGGCCCCGACCCCCAGTTTGAGAACCCCTGCATTAGCCCCTTATTTCTTACTGAGAACTTGACAGTTCAACCAATACAAAAACCTGGGACCCTATAATTGATTATGCTCCCCTGCTTAATATAACCCTTATACATGTTTTACAAGTATTCAGATAACTAGTTAAGGAAGGATATGTAAATATTTTTACCGTTTCCTGCTCACCTGCTCCATTATTGACAATATTGATGTGAAATTTTCACCTTCCCCATTTCACAGACAGTCTTATCTCCGATCCACAAAACTCAATGGCACATTTGTTAGCACACATGTCACTAATAGAGCTGGTGAAAAATGCTGATTATTTTTGTGAGAAATTTTAAAATGATTGTTATTTTTCAAAAATTTTCACAAAAACAATTCAGTTCTTCCATAACCTGGGCTTTTTTGTTTGTTTTAAACCACTTTTATTTTTTTGGAGGGTAGGTGGAAATTCAGTTTTCAGAAACTAAAAAGCTAAATACTTTTTTTGTTTTTTAAAAAAGTTTTCAGTTTCAGTCCGGAGTGAGTGTCTTCTCCCCGCGGTGGTTTGGGAAGCTGCTGTGCTTATATTTGTTCTGTAAGCTGTCTGTCATGTCAGAGGTACCCGGAGCCTTTGGACAGGCAATGTATGATAGCCAAATAAATAACATGCTTTACACTACGTATTCTATTGCCTTCAGTACGGCCCATGGAGATGAGAGGTATGCGATTAAAAAACCCATGGCACTGAGCATCAGAGCCCAGGTCAGCTGACTCTGGCTCGCAGGGCTCTGGCTGCAGGACTATATCAAATTGCAGTGTAGACATCTGGGCTTGGGCTGAAGCCTGGAGTTGGGGACCTTGCGACAGGCCTGGGTCTCAGAGCCCGGGCTCCAGCCTGAGCCCAAATATCTACATTAACATAACATAAGAACATAAGAACGGCCGTACCGGGTCAGACCAAAGGTCCATCTAGCTCAGTATCTGTCCACCGACAGTGGCCAATGCCAGGTGCCCCAGAGGGAGTGAACCTAACAGGCAATGATCAAGTGATCTCTCTCCTGCCATCCATCTCCATCCTCTGACGAACAGAGGCCAGGGACACCATTCTTACCCATCCTGGCTAATAGCCATTTATGGACTTTGCCACCATGAATTTATCCAGTCCCCTTTTAAACATTGTTATAGTCCTAGCCCTCACAACCTCCTCAGGTAAGGAGTTCCACAAGTTGACTGTGCGCTGCGTGAAGAAGAACTTCCTTTTATTTGTTTTAAACCTGCTGCCTATTAATTTCATTTGGTGACCCCTAGTTCTTGTATTGCAATTTTACAACCCTGCAGCCCAACCCCCCACGAGCCCAAGTCAGCTGACCAAGGCCAGTCACAACCATGCCACTGGTCTTTTATTGCAGTGTACACATACCCAAACCAGGGCTTTGACTCAGGTTTGGCATGTGGATGGAAGGGAAGCTTGAGCTTCATCAGTTTGACTTGGGTCAGCAAGCACTCAGGACCGAAGTCCTAGGACCCTGTTAGGGGGGTGGGTCAGAGCCTAAATCTTGCTGTGACTCAGATTCAAGACCTGTCATTTTTCAGTGTGGACGCAGCTGAAGCCACGAATCGGAGTCAGAAGGTCTGCATAGAACAGTATGGACGTGTTAGCATCTCTGTGAGACCCGGGTCTGGTAACTGTAAACCCAGGTTTACAATGCAGTATGGACGCTCAAGCACAGACTTGGAAACACCAAGCCCGGGTCCCACAGATCTGGGCTCAGTGTACAGTGTAGACATACCCTGTCTTGAAGTCTTGCTTCAAGAGGCCTGGCCTGCCACATAGATCATTACTCAACTGCAGGTCCCAGTATTCATGGGCTGCATCTCTGTATTGACTATGGGAGCATCATTTTAGTTCTGCATAGGTTGTGTTGTCTTGTGTCTGGGAAGTCAAAGAAGGGCTAAGTGTGTGTGTTTCTTTCCAGGGTAAACACACCAATATACCCATTCATATCTTCTCTTTTTCATACATTTTAAGTATAATTCATGCAAATGAGAGATTTTTTGGTTTAGAAATCATTTAGTCTGGTTCTGTCTCTACATTTTCTGGCTTGCCTAGGTCTACTTCAATTAGCATTTTTTTCTCTTTCGAAAGCAGCCTAATCACCAGCGCTTTCTTTTCTCTCTTTAGCTGGGCCTCCCAAATTGAAGGAGCTGAAAAACCAGGAGTCCGCTGTGGGCCAGAAGCTAGTGCTCAGGTGTGAAGCCAATTCCGAATACCCCGCTCTCAGATTCAAATGGCTAAAGAATGGAAAAGAAATAACCAAAAAAAACAAACCGGAAAATGTCAAGATCTCCAAAAAACAAAAGTAAGTACCATGATACATCTTGCAAGCTGGGCTGGGGGGAGGAAGTGGAATTATTCACCCAAGCACTGGGAGTATTAATGATCTCAGCATCCACAACTGAGTGCTGTGAAATAAGGAAAGAGAATTAATGGAAATAGATTATCTCTTTATTTTCACTGGGACTTATATATTGTTGTCAAGTAATAACAAAAATGGAATATCTCATAACGAATACTCCATTTTTTATTCTGATTGTTGTTTTTTATAGCAAAGTGGAGACTTTTTTTCTACTAATAAATCTTGGGTGCAGGCCAAACTTCATTGTTTGAAGTCCCAGATTGTTTGAAACTATCAAGGGGATCTGGCTCCAGGAATAACGTTGAGTCTTGCATTGGAAGTTGCTAAGTGTCTCCTGCGTGGTTCGGAGAGGCTTCAGTTCCCACTGGCTTTACCGGGGCACTCCGAACGAGAGCTGTGTGGCTAACAGAGTTTTTTGGTTTCTTGTGAATTCCGAAAAATCAAAAGAAAAATGCATTTTGGATCGATCCGAAAATGAAAAGTTTTTTGGTATTTTTTGTCGAATTGAAAAGTCAAAAATAATTGTTTTGGGTCGAACAAAACGTTTAGTTCAACCGAAAATGAAACACTTCATTTAGATATCTTTTTTTTTTTAATATTCTGTAAATTTTACAAAATAAAATCCAAGGAAATTTCTAAACAGAAAGTCATTTGGAATAAAAAAAATAAATCAGATCATTTCATTTAAAAAAGGTCAACATGGAATGTTTTGATTTTTTTCATATTTTTTTTAGTTCAACTGAAACGATTTGCCACAATTGACAGAATTTTGCAAAATGTTTCAGTTGACCCAAATCTGCATTTTTCACCGAAAAAAAAAAAAGTTTTGGTTAAAAAAACATTACCCCACTGCAGTGAGAACCTCACAAGATTGGGCCCTCATCTGAGAGCTGTCAGAAATTCATCCTCCTGATTGGAGGAATATGTCCTTACTGGGTGGCTGCTGAAGCATGTGCGGGAAAAATCTGGAGTATTGTTTCTGTGTGAAGGCAGTCCGAGAGAGAGAGAGAAGTTAAGTAATAGCTTATTCTCTCATCTATGGAGAAGGGTTTGACATTCTATTTCCACAAGAATGTTTTGGTTTAAAAGGGCTGGTTTTCACCTTGTCCCTCTTACATAGAAGGGTGTATAAGGTACAGTAGAACCTCAGAGTTACGAACACCTCGGGAATGCAGGTTGTTCATAACTCTGCAATCTTCGTAACTCTGAACAAAACGTTATGGTTGTTCTTTCAAAAGTTTGCAACTGAACATTGACTTAATACAGCTTTGAAACTTTACTATGCAGAAGACAAAAAGCAACTTTCCCTTTATTTTTTTAGTAGTTTACATTTAAAACAGTACTATACTGTGTTTGCTTTGGGAGGAGTTCCGGTTCCAAATGAGGTGTGTGGTTGACTGGTCAGTTTGTAATTCTGGTGTTCATAACGCCCTCACTCCTTGCTCAGGATAAAGTGCTATTAACTTTATAGGATCAGATCTGAAGACACACTTTTCTGTAGAACAAACCACAACTGGTTTTGGTGTGTTGCTCTAAGGTGGGCGATTTTGTTGCATTTTCCTCTGAGGGGGTGAACACTTATTGTTATGTGTCAAATCCTCCACCCAAATAGCAGCACTGAACCTTTTTGTGTTACAGCAAGCATATCTGTTCTCGCTATCAAATGGATGAGGCTGAAAAGATGCCTTCTCTCCTCTCTTCCCCGGCATTGTCCTCGCAGTGCTTTGCAGTATAGCCAGTGACAGAGGAAGCAGGAAGGGAGACAGCTAGAGTAGCCGCCCCTTGAGTCTGTCTGACTGTGACATAAAGAATTTTTGAAGTTTCTTGGCATGGGGTTGTGCAGGAGGTAAAGAAAGGGCCCTTGTACTTTGCATCTGTGAAGTCCTGGTAAGTGGAACCATTCCAGGTGGTAAATAGCCTGGTGAATCCTAATCTAGACCTATTTGTGGAGTCAAGTGTTTCTTGCAGTATAGTAATTTCAATCTGTATTGTGGAGAAACCTGACCCTTGGCTGCCCATATGCGACAAATGCCATTTTTTCTTGTTTTGGCCAATGTTGTTCACCCTACGTTACTTGATGTGCTTGAGGAGCTTTGGTGTATGACCATTGGAGAACATCGGACTAATGATTCTCTTAACTCACCAAGTTTTGCAGGGAGATGTTGAGACCCTAAGTGGAGGAGAGTATTAATGCCACCTTTTAGAAAGGGTATAGAAGCAAAATCTCATAAAGGAGCAATTGTTAGGCCTTGGCCCAAGAAACTGTATCTGGATTCTGAGGAACTTGATCTCTGACCCTGTCTCTGATTTCCCTGGCACAGAGGATGTATTAGGAAGGACTAATGAGGCAACTCTGGGAATACTTGGAACCCTCTGATTTCCCTGACCCCTCCCAATCTGCTTTTAGGCTAGGATATGATACAGAGACTTACGTAGTTGGTCTGCTTGGCTACTGGCCTTCTGGAAGTGGAAGCAAATCAAGTGCCTGTGCCGATTCTTTCAGATCCATCAGTGGCCTTCAGTACCACTGCCCACAAGATATTGGGTGATATGCCTGTGGAAACTGGCAGGGAGAGTTAAAATTGCTCAAGTGGCTCTGTGCTTTTACCGAAAAAGTGATGAAGTTGTGACAAACTGCACAGGGCTTGTCTGTGAGGGCATCTCTACACTGCAATTAAAAACCCACGCCGCTGACCCGTGCCAGCTGGCTATGGCTAAGGGGCTGTTTAATTGCGGTGTAGATGTTCAGCTTGGGCTGGAGTCCAGGTTCTAGGACCCTGTGCGGTGGGAGGGTCCCAGAGCTGGGGCTGCAGCCCAAGCCAGAACGTCTACACAGCAATTAAACAGCCCCTCAGCCCGAGCCCTGCTAGCCCAAATCAGCTAGTACAGGCCAGCCCCAGGTGTCTAATTGCAGTGTAGACATACCCTGAGAGTCCTCACAGGTTAGCACTGACAGCTCCTCTGCCCTGACATCACTCCCATTTTCTGTACCACAGGACTCTGTTTGTCTGCCTTCCTGTTCCATATGTACGTGAGGTGCTGTGGGTCAGAGTCTCTAGCTGAGATTCGGAGATAGTCACCTGTGGTGTGTCCCCAACTGAAGGAATGTGTCATTCAGGATTGTAACTTGGGGAGAAAGTGGGGTCTTGCTGTTGCTTTGGCTGCTACCCCTCCAGGCCTGAGAAGAGATAGATATTGTTTTGGTGGAAGATCATGAACATAGCCCTTGGCTCAGTTGAAATTCATGTTTAGATTGTATTGTACACATACTTAGGCCAGGCACATATTATAAAGCTAAGTAAATAAGTGGAAAAATAATACAGTGCAGGTGAATGCAGTAAAGATCAGAATTATATTATGTGCAAATTGGATTAATGAAGGAACACAAGAAGTCTCCCATACCAAGCTAAATTAATTTAAATGGTTAATATTTCTCTATTTTTAGTGTTTTTATGATACAAGATAATCAAGCAGGCAAATATTTCTTATTCTTGGGCTGCTATATTGTTATACAGACAACCAATTTTAATATGGAATTTTTATAATAATGAAGTATGGAAAATATGAACTAAAGTGTGGAGAGTCATCTGAGCTGACTAGAATTAATATCTATTTTAAAGACAAATGGCTACTTAAAGAGTGAGTTATATTGCTGCTGCAGAAGACACGCACTAGCATCATCAGGATTCAAGGCAGCCTAATGTTATTGGCTTCATCAATCCAGACAGTTCGGAAGAACACTTTCTACATATTAATAAAATCCCATTAAGGTTGAAAGTAGTGTCCAACCATCAAAAGTGACTTTTGTTAATTTCAGATTTTACACACCAACTCTTTGCTCATTATGGGACTGCATAATAGAAAGTGCAATGTCATTTCAAGAAAGAAACTTTTTTTTTGAATTCCAACAAATTAGATGTAAAATTTTAAACAAAATGTAAAAATATCTGCTAGGCAGAATAAGTGGCCAACTACTGAAACAGAAATGGAGGTAGTAGCTTTGCAGCTTCCTTTAAAATGACAGGGAAGGTATGAGCAACAGATACCAGAACCAACAGACTTTGGTGTGGAGGAGATGAAATTGCAGTCTGTTATTTACTGCTGCAATATCCTGATGCATATTGTTAGCTAATGACATCCGCAGAAGTGTCACAGATGCAGTGTTTCCTTGGCCTATTAGCTTGCTTGAATGGGTTTATGATCTGATGCTGTTCACCTTGGGATAATCACAGGCACATCCCATATTGATATTTTGAACCCATTATTTCATCTACAGTGGACTTCAGGAATACCCCTGATATGAGTGGTCTCTCTCCAAGCCTGCTTGAAAGCCAGCGGGCTGGCTGATACAAAAGACTAAACATTTCCTTTGTATCAGTCGACATACCAGGTAATGCCATTCAGAAAAGTCTGACACCAGTCCATGTCTTCTCACCTGTTAGTAAAATATTCACTCAATTGCCCACTTCTAATGGCAACATTTCAGTTCTTCATCTTCTTTCTGTGCATTTCAAATCTGTCTGGCACCTGTGTCCCCAAATAATTTGTGCTTGCTGCTTCACCTGGCTGTTGATATTAGAAATGAAACCACCCACGAAATGCTGCATGCAAGAGCACCAGCAGTTTGGGCTGCCATATTAGCTTCATTTGAATATTTGCTTACGGATAGCTAGTCTGGATGACAGGCAGAGAAAGTGTCATAGACTGGGATGTAGGCAGTTAGACCTAGTAGCTAGAACGGTGGTGGTCAGGCTTAGTGGGTAGAGCCGGAGTCAAGCCAAGGGTCAGAGCCTGAGTGAGTAGCTGGGATGGTACATAGAAATAGAGATCTGGAACAAGGCAGGAGGACAGGGACAGGACAGGAAGGCAGGAATCAGGAACAAGGCAGGAGGACAGGGACAGGACAGGAAGGCAGGAGTCAGGAACAAGGCAGGGCTCAGAAGTCAGATGAGAAGGCAGAGTCCAGTATAGCAGCCAGCCAGGGATTCCCTGAGTTGCTCAGACAACTTCCTGTGCCTCCTTGTGGCTTAAAAAGTGAGCCTGAGCCAGTCGGAGAGGCCCCACGTCTCCTCGAATATGGGTGGTGCCTTTGGTGAGCTAGGGTCCACCAGCCCACACTACCTGCTGATACCAGCAAGCTGCTGGGTGGAGTCTGCTGTCTGAGCCCTGCCTTGGGGCCCCAAGGACCCGGCTTCGAGACACTCAGTCTATGACACTGAGCACTCCTAGAGTCTGGGCTTTGACTGCACTCTGCTTTCTTCCTTGCATGCATGCATATGAGCCCTGCTTCTTCATTTAAAGCGATTCATGAGTTTGGGTGTGCACTCAGTTATTTGAATTGTAGCATTAGCTAACAATAATACCTATAATACCATTGAGGCTATGAATATTCAATTTCTTTCTCAGATTTGGAAACCATTGCTATGGATTTTGCACCTAAGAAAAATAACAAAATGCCAGGCTTGTTAGAATTCCACACCTAATTTGACTTATTTTCATCTCCTAACTTCCTTTTTCTATTCTAACATTAAAAGTTTAGACCTCACTGTTTTTTCTAAGTTAAGATATCACTTAAATGTAATGAAGAATTACAACTGTGCAGAGCGGAGGGTTTGTTCCTCTGCCACAAGTGCCGCATAGATGGTTCTCATGGATCTTGGTAAGTTAGAGAGAGAGAGAGAGGAAAGCAGACCCCTCAACGTGAAGCTGAAATGTGGGTGGGAGTCTAAAATATGAGAGACTGTTGAAACTGTGCTTTTTATTACTGTGCACCTGAATGTTGGTCTCGCACAAGACTATAACTCAAAGATGGAGTACTTTGCATTCTCCAGTTGCTTTTGTAAGAATTTTATCCCCATTTCATGTGATAAGAGGGAAGGTCCTCTCATGGATTAGCAACTGCTTTAAGAGGGTAGGAATAAATGGTCAGTTTTCAGAATGACGAGAGATAAATAGTGGTGTCCCCCAGAGATCTCTACTGGGACCAGTCCTATTCAACATATTCATAAATGATCTGGAAAAAGAGGTAAACGTGTCAAAATTTGCAGACAATACAAAATTACTCAAGACAGTTAAGTGCAAAAGCTGACTGCAAGGACTTACAAAGGAATTTCACAAAACTGGGCGACTGGGCAACAAAATGGCAGATGAAACTCCACGTTGATGAATGCAAAGTCATGTACACTGGAAAATATAAGCCAACCTAAACATACAAAATTATGGGGTATGGATTAGCTGTTACCACCGAAGAAAGAGATCTGGGAGTTATTTTGGATAGTTCTCTGAAAACATCCACTCAGTGTGCAGCAGCAGCCAAAAAAGTGAACATTCGGAAAGGGATAGATAATAAGACAGAAAATGTAATACCCCAATGTAAATCCATGGTATGGCCCACCGTGAATACTGCATGCAGTTCTGATTGCCCCATCTCAAAAAAGATCTATTAGAATTGGAAAAGGTACAGAGAAGGGCAACAAAAATGATTAAGGTTTTGGAACAGCTTCCATATGAGGAGAGATTAAAAAGACGGGGACTTTTCAGCTTGGAAAAGAGACTACTAAAGAGAGGATATGATAGAAATCTGTAAAATCATGAATGGTGTGGAGAAAGTGAATGAATAAGGAAGTGTTCTTTGCTCCTCCTGACATAAAACCAGGGGTAACCCAATGAAATTAATATGCAACAGGTTTAAAACAACCAACATAACGCACAGTCAACCAGGGCTGGATTTAGGGACAGGCGCCCCAGGCAACGAGGTGGGCACCAGGCTCGGGGTGCTGTTTTTGTTGTTAGCGACAAAAGGGAAAATAGAATGTTTGAAGTAACATGTTTCAGGTATTCCGTATGTGGATTCATTTTTCACTAACCACCTAGAATGTTCTGGATCTTTATAGAATCTCATAAGGTATTCAAACATTTAACAAATGGAGGGGGGAGTGCCAAAGATGTTCCTCGCCTGCCGGGCCATTTGGTCTAGGCCGACACTGCAGTCAACCTGTGGAACTCGCTGCCAGGGGATGTTGTGAAGGCCAAAACTATAACCGGGTTCAAAAAACTAACTAGATAAGTTCATGGAGGATAGGTTTGTTAGCTGTTCGCCAAGATGGTCAGAGATGCAATCCCATGCTCTGGGTGTTTCTAGCCCCTGACTGCCAGAAGCTGGACCACTTGATTGCCTATTCTGTCTATTACCTCAGAAGCACTTGGCATTGGCCACTGTTGGAAAATAGGACACTGGGCTAGATAGAGCATTGGTCTGACCCAGTGTGGCTGTTCTCATGTTCTTACATATTCTTATCCCCCATCATCCACAAGCAGCTAGCATCATGCCACCTGAACTCCAGCCAGGAAGGTGGGTCAGTGACTACTATTCCATGAATTGGCTCCACAACTTTAGCTGGCCCCCTCTCAGCCTATCAGTGGGGTGATGTTGCATCCTGAGTTAGCCGGCCTAGGCGCTGCCAGCCCCTGGTTTGCTCTACTGGTCTACTCCTTCCAGTGGTGCTGGAACATTTTTAGCAGTGGGGGTGCTGAAAGCCAACCCTCTTTACCCCTGTCCGCCCACCTGCAGAGGCTGGGAGCAGGGCTGTGTCTCCAGGAGGGGGGACCTGGACAGGGGTAACAGGGCCGAGGCCACAGCTGGGGGCGGGCGTGGAGCCAGGAGTCGGCGTTGGGGGCAGCAGCTGGGACCCCACGTGCAGGGCCAAGAGCAGACCCTCGGCCGTGGGACCAGGCACGGGGCCCCGGGAGTGGAACCCCGGGAGCGGAGCCCTGGGAGTGGAGGGTGGGGCTGGCAGCCAGGACCTGAGCCCCAGGTAAGGTGAGGGGTTGGGGAGTGGAGCGTGGGCGGAGCGTGGAGCCAGCAGCTGGGGCGTGGGGCAGAGGGCCGGCGGCCCTGCATAAAACCTGGGGGTGCTTCCCGCGCCTATGCCCTGTTCCCGGCCCTCCGCCCACGCTCCGGTCCCCAACCCCTCACTTCACCTGGGGTTCGGTTCCTGGTCACTGGCCCCACCCCCCGCACCCCTACTTCCCGCGCCTATGCCTTCTTCTCCCTCTGATAATGGCCTGCTGGTCTACAGCCCCCTGTCTCCCCGATGGCTTGAGTCTGCAGTGGCTGCCTGGCACTGTTTCCCCCCACACACACCCAAGCATCGGATTCATCCCCTCTGCAATTGTGCCTTCGTGTGAAAACAGGAAACCTTAAGCGACTTAGCAACAACTGCTCCATACTGTTGCAAGACAAATAGGCCACAAGAAAGAGCTGAGAAGGGGCACTGGTTGGCTCTGGGGATTAGTACTAGGGTAGATAGAGCCTTTTACCTCTAGGTTGCCACCTCCAATATGAATCCAGCCCAGCTCATCTGTTCCTGACCATCATTTCAGTTCGATGACTGCTTGGCACCCTGTGTGCAGACTCTCAGGCTGTGGCTACATGCCAAGCGTTACAGTGCTGCAGCTGTGTTGTTGTAGTATAGGCACTTGCCACAGCGAAGGAAGGGTTTTTCCATCGCTGCAGTAATCAACCCCTTGAGAATTCTTCCATCAACCTACCAGTGTCTACAGCAGGGCTTAGGTTGGCTTGACGACTTCTCTCAAGGGTATGAATTTTTCACACCCCTGAGCAATGTTGCTCTGTTGACCTACACTTGAGGTGTCGAACAGGCCTTAGTTCTGCTAGGAGTTCACAAGTGTCCACAATATAACAACCACCACTTCATGTGGCCCCAAATTCCGACCGTATTGGCACTCTCAGCAGGGAGAGCAAAGAGTGAATTACCCTCTCATCCTTAGAGATGGTCTGCCCTGGGCAGGGCTAAACCAGATTGGCCTGGCAGTGTGAGGAAGCCTATGCCTAAACCACCTGTGCTGTACCTGTTCTGTGGGCAAACAGAGAGCTGAGAATGACTGGTCCAGGTAATGGAATTACTGAGGTTACTTGTGGTCAGGGCCCTGCTGAGAGACACCAGAATGTGTTCCTACCAAATAAATGGCCAGGCAGGAGTTCTGCATTTTAAAATCTAATCTTAAAACCTTGGAGACTGATTAAATTACATCTCCTTGTCAGGAACAAAATGTAGCCTCATGCAGATTGCACTGCTGTCCACAATTTTTTGTTAGCGCTGGACAGTGATTTCCTAGTGGAGTTTCAAAGATTGCTTAAAGAGCTTCTTGCTATCTCATGATTATTTATTCAGATGCTAGAAACTACAGTACTTGCACAGAACTCTGCTACTGGCAGCATGAACCTCAGTGACAGAAGAATCTATATTTTGTACAGGCACCCATGTCCATGGTGTCGAAGCACCTCCTGGTCCAGTTTCTTGAAGGGAGAAGGCTGGTTTTCGTAGATTTCCCTTAATAACAATGAGAACTCTCAAGCAGAAAAGTATAAACAAATGTATTTATTTCAGCTCTTTCATGTGCCTATTCTACAGAGTTCTCCAAACTCTGGTAGGGGTAAACTGGTGTAGTCAGAGGATAGAAGATGAATCTCTTCATTGGATAAATGCATTAGCTGCTTGTCATGATTATTACTCCGATAAAAGATGTAACATGTTGCTCCTGATTCCACAGGAAGTACTCGGAACTTCACATTTCTAAAGCATCGCTGGCGGACGCTGGGGAATACACATGCAAAGTGAGCAACAAACTAGGGAATGACAGCACCAAAGCCAGCATTACCATCACGGACACCAATGGTAAGATGTGGCTATTTGTTTAACTGCAGTTTAAAAGTTCTTGCATTAAAAGAGCCATCCGGACAAAAGGGTCTGCAGGTGAATGAGAACCTTGCAAGCATTGCAAGAGGTGCGTCCTCATTAGACCACACTGGAAGCAAAATAGAGATGAAAACACTTAAGTCTATTGTGGTGTAAATAAAATAAATTTAAAAACATTAGGCCTGATATAGGTACAACTGATTTTAGATTAAATTGGCCCTCGTTATGCAAACAAGCTGAGTCATCATTACGGTAGCACCCGGAAGACTCCACAGAGATTGACACCCCATTGCACTAGGCGCTGTACAAACACATAGTGAGACTCAGCCCCGGCACCAAAGACCTTATGATCTAAACAGACAAGACTGACAAAGGGTGGAAGAAAGAGGGTATTCCTGTTCCTAGTATACAAAAGAGTAACTGAGGCACATAGAGATTAAGTCTGTGGCAGCGCAGGCAATTGAACCCAGATCTCCTGAGTCCCAGTCCGGTGCCTTTACTAAAAACCAGCCCTCATCTCAAAGTACTATTTGTATGGCTACGGAATGTGACCACCTCTCCTTTCACATGTCGATAGTTGTCCTGACAGCTGGCATGTGAGAGAAATGTTTTAATGCAGGCTACGTGATCAACATATGAAGTCATTCATAGACATAAGCCTGTCTCATATACTGTCATTTAGACTTGTGATTTGAGGAGTGGAGGATCTGAGCAAGCAGAGCTCTCAAGCTTATTCAAAGTAATTTGAAGCTACAAAATTATATTTTTCAAAGCTCCTTTCTGTTTCACTGATAGGAATCGTGACATATACTTCTACCAAAATGTAGTTTGCATCACTGTATATAAACCTTTTCACAATACTCTTTCTGGTTATGACCAGTTGGCAGGTATACGCTTAAATTCTGTTTCTTGGATTTGTTGAGTAATTAAAACATATTGACAGTTGAAATTCAAGTAGGAGGCCTATGAGGGTGAGGGGACCATACACCTGATTAGATCAATACAGCAACTAAAAGACAACTTTTGTCTCTTAACGTGATGGAATTTGAAGACATCATTACAATGCAATGCATATTTGTTGCACACTGTGCCCTGAACTAGGAGGTAAGTACCATGAAAATTGGAAAATGAAACTATAATCTTTATTTGTCATCAGTGTAAGTCTTTGGGCTTTTTTGTTAGTGTATGGTTGTGGAATGACTTAGTGTGTGTGAATAGAATAGAATAGAATAGAATAGAATAGAATAGACTTAATATATGAAATACTCCTGAACTTGAGGAAAGTTTGGTCCTGATCTAAACTTTGCAGCCGGCCCTTGTGTCTCTAAAGAGGCTGAACACTAGATCTAAACTAAATTTATTAAGCCGATATCAAACACCATCTCATACTGTGTAGTAATACTCAATTTGATAAATAAATTCAGCATGCATGTGTGATGGCCTCACTGACACTGCCCATCTCAGCTGGTTCTACTAGCAAACCAAACCTCTGAGCAGCTGCTATTGTTGGCGGAATTTTACATCCAAAATTAGGGGCAGCATGGGTAACATCTGGTGACTACAAAAGCACTGGTTCCCCAGTGCCTCAGAGAGCAGTATCCATTCACCAGATTCTGACAGCCACTGTACCAGTGACCTTCTCACCCTTTGTTCCTCTGCTGCCAGTGACCTCTTCCCCTTTCGACCTTAATGATACATTTGGGATCCAACCTCTGTAATGAGGCCTGAAGTGTAGACATTATGTGGCTCCCCTTCACATGTGTGGTCTGTAACTTGCCACAATAATAAAAACTCATTCAGCTCTTCTGTATCAACTTCCACTTCCATCTCACAGTCACCGAAGGAGCCTGGAAACAGCCATGTGCTGTGGCTGGCTGAGGTCTGGAGCAGTCCAAGTGCTGTTGTGGAGTGTTAGCACATGTAGAGTTGAATGGAAGCCGAGCGCAGCTGGTGCAGCAGAGAGGTGGGATCCCACGTTCATCCCTGGTTGTGGGGGTCACCACCTGATGGCAGGATAGCGAGCCAGGTATAAGTGACAGAGTCTCGTTTTGCTTGTGCTGGCACACGTATCAGTGGCTGAGAACCATTGCTTTTAACGTCTATTTAATTAAATAAAGTGATCACTGCTAGAATTTGTGTGTTTGTACAGTCGCAGTGTCGTAACCCCATATTCTTTTTATTACGTTCTAAATGCAATAATAACGAACAGCCGTACGTAGGTGGTGGTATTAATTATTTGAGTTCTGGTAGCACCTAGAGGCTCCAGTCCTGTTGTGTTAGTTGCTGTACAAACATAAAATAGGTGGAGGTGGTAGCAGCCCCTATGGTTTATGTTGCTCTGCACTTTCCATTATAAGATCCTGTTTTCGGTGCTGTATAATATTATCAAACTTCACTTGTTTGGGCTGAAATTTGTCAGGTGTCTGACTTGGGCTGAATTTATGTATTTATTGGTTTACATTTCAGTTAAAATGGTTCATCTGTTTCTGAGAATGAGATTATATTAAAAGATTGTGACATTTCCCAGGGTACAAGCTGGATGGTTGAACAGCTGTGTCCCCTCAGTTCTGGGGTGCCTTTTACACTGCTTCGCGGTGACAGCAACAACTCCTGGTCTGCTCACCCACTGCCTCCAGCATATAAATTACTCCCAGCTATACCGTATGAGTGGTACAGACAGCCACTCTTGAATTACACTGCATGGCAACACCAGCAAATTCTCAGTCCCAGACTTTCCCCCATAAATGTGCATCTTGTACTGCCCAGCCCTCTCCTGGACTACACAAGCTCATATAAAGGCCGTCATTTTATTAATAGAAAATGATATGCACAAATCTTGTTATCTCAAATGGAGTTTCCCAAACACTTCAGTCCAAGCACACTGGTTTAGATAAAACAATAAAAGAAGTTTATTAACTACAGAAAGATAGATTTTAAGTGATTACAAGTAATGAGGCATAAAAATCAGAGTTGGTTGCAAGAAAATAAAAGTGAAACGCAACTACTACCTAACTTAACAAGTTAAGTGAATTCAAAGCAAAAGTCTGTCTCACCACATGCTTCAGCAGTCTTACTGGCTGGATTCCTTACAGACAGGATCCCTCCCTCAGTCCAAAACTGTTTCTTTGTTCCTCAAGTGTTGTGGCTGCCATGGGTAGAGCAAAAGGGAGGAATAACTTGGGGCATGTTCTCCATTCTTATACTTTTCCTCCTCTTTGAGAATCATCTCCAGCTGGGGTTCAGGAGACAGAAAGTCTATGGGGACGGGAACCTCCAGCTGTTTTTTTTTTTTTACCAAGATGTAAATTTCTTGCTCTTTCTTGCCAAAGAATAGCCACTTAACCAGGTGCAGGTCCATTTGATTTCGTTGACACCTAGCTGAGGCATCAGTTTGCCTTCTGTCTCAGAGGAACTGGTTTGTGGTTGCTTTTCTGAACTTGGAACATGTTTCAGTAATGTCATGCGGTAGAATTTTATACCTTTACATACAATGTTGCCACCCATATTTTACCAGGACAATAATGATCAGTAAATTATGAGCTTTCAAATGATATCGCACAAGGCATACTTTGTACAGTATTTACCGTAGTCTTGAAAAAGGGGCAAACTTAGGGATACAGACTGTCACAAAGATTCTTACAACCATTTTGTTGAGAAGTTCTTGTGCCTCCATGCTTTGGAGCAGGGATTTGAAATTTGGCTATGGCAGTTGCCCTGCTGCCAGGGATATGCCTTTTGCTGTTCCCTGGAAAAAACACCCAAATCTGTTCAAAGTAGAAGTCTGAAAAATCTCAGTTCACCTATAGTAAATAGAGAGTTGGTAGAATTTGGCAGCTAAATTCTCCAAAGATTGCACTGAGCATGCTCCCTCCAGTCACAGCTCCAGGTGCTGCCCAGACTGTGCATGCACTGTTGCCAGTGAGTATGCTCCACCCCAGGGATGCAGAGGCTGATCAGGACTTTACCTGCAATTGCTGCTGGGGACTGCTGTGGTGAAGGGGAGAGAGACTGAGATCAAATGAGGAGCCTTGTGTCGGGGGAGATTAAGACTGACTGGGCAAGGAGCTTGGGGAGGGAGATGGGGATGAGGTGATGGGGTGAGGGAAAGACTGGGATCTGGATGGGCAGTCTGAAGGGGGAAACTAGGATTAGGATAAAGTGTCTGGGCAGGGGTGGAGACTGGGACTGGCTAGGTAAGGGGACTGGCATGAGGAGCCAGGGATGGGGGAGATGAGACATGACAGGGACAGAAGGAGTCGGGCTTGGGGAATAAAAGGGGGCAGAAGGGTCTGAGCCCACTAGAGTACATTCCTTTTCAGAACCGGGAATGTAACCAAAGATTCCTCTGCTGTCAGCAATAATCTGTGAAACCCACTGGCAAAGTGTGTTCCTCCTAGAGCATTACAACCTGTTACTGTTATCAGTTACTCCATTAGGTCAAGCAGCAGAGGTCTGTGCTGTGGATCTATAGGTTCCAGCCCTGCTGATGCTCACATGGATGTCAATATGATACGGCTTAATGGAATTCCTGGGGTAAAAATCTAGAAAATTTGTAAACATCTAGAAAATTGCATACAAAAAATGTTAGGGTTGCAAAATCAAGAACTTAGAAGTTGGGAAATGCCAGAAATAAAGTTGTCGAAGGACCCTTAATTTGGCCCCCTTGGGTATATGCATTATGGTACAGTGCTTTAATTACATGCTCACATATTATTATGTGCCACAGGACTCCTTGAATTTAACTGGTACTGTCTGGTCAGAGTCTGGTCAGAGTCCCCACTGCTGGCATGCATGCTTTTCATTCCATTTATTTCCTTATTTAAATGCTTAAAATATCCCTCTCCAAAGCACCAAGGCATGCATACAAATCCATCTGAAAACATATTCAGAATTCCTAATGGTTGATGCAACTACCATGTACTTTTGTCATCTCTAAGATAATCGATTACTGTAATGCACTCCTACCTGAGCTTCCCTTGAAATTAATGTGGAGGTTGAAGAGTATGACTGTTTGTTTTCTTCCTGGGACAGGAGTAAAGGAGTCAAAGCCCACCTTCCATGATCTGTTGAAGCATCTCACCATGAGTCCATGCCCAGTAGATAAGGCTGGGTGGATCATGTCTGCTCTCCGTTCCCAGGTTCATTCAGCAACAAGATGGTGTATGTCTTGGTCACTTGTGGAACTCCATTCCCAAGGAGATCCATCAGGAATCTCTCATTGGCTGCCATTTGAATGTTTCAGAAGCCCTTTTTGTTCTAGTTAGCTACTTTTGATTGATCTTCATCGTGTTTTAACAACTACTTTTTGTTTTCCCTATTCTCCTTCCAAGTGCAAAGTAGTCCCCTTGTGTTTGGAATGTGGGCCTGAAGACTATCAGGTTTGCCCTTGTGCTGGATTCTTCCTGCCAGGCTATGCGCTGTATTTGGCTGGACAGATCGTCTCGTAGAATTTGTTTGGAGATGAAAGGAACTTGAATTTCTCATGTAGGGTGCCTTATAAATAGATTTTTTTTAATTTAAAAAATACAACTAAAATCAAATTATAAGAATATTCTAAAAATTACAATTTCTAGTTTCTAGCAGTCTTAATGGTATGCAGCAGTTCTTCTGTCCTCTTTTCATTTATAATGAGCGTAACTTGCCCACAGGGTACAAACTGCCTTCTTATTTGGCCTCCTTCTTTTTCACATATGCTTCCCTAAGAAGGACTGTAACTGAGGTCAGTAAAGATGCTCAAAACTCTTTTGGAGATCTATAAAAGGAGAGCACTGGGATTTGGGTGCATTTTGCTAATTGCTTTTCATGTACTAATTTGTCACTTTTCCTATGCAAAGGGGTTCTTGCAGCACACTTTTTACTTTTATTATTTTTTAAGGATCATTTTAATTGTACTAAAAGAGCATTGATACAGTAATATAAACTAAGGCCAGAGTTTTCAAATGTGTCTTCCAAAAGTTACACACCAAAATCCATATGTAGACACCGAAGGAAATAACTGTATTTTCAAAAGTACCGAACACCCTGCATTGATTTCAACTTTATGCATCGCCGTTTGGAAATGATGATGTGCAGCCACCATTTCATTAATGCGTGGACTTCTTCACAGTGTAACGCAATAGTGTTGGTACTATAACACCATTCAGCATGTCAAATGGAGACAGTTAAGAATGCAGGATTTTTCATGCCACCATAGGCTGGTCCATTGAATCCACTATCCTGCCTCTGCAGGTAGCCAATGTCTGATGCTTAAGAGGAAGGCAAATAAAATCATAAATGAAATCCAGCCTTACAAACATTAAATCCTATAATGCACCTGGCCAACTGTGCAATGCATTTCGTGAAAGAAAAATCCCTTCGTGGCCCTATATTGATCAGTCTGAGGTTTGATTAGAGCAAGAGGCCACGCTAGGAACTGTGGGCCAGTGTCTCAGCTGGTGTAAATCAGCATAGCTCCATTGCAGCCAGTGGAATCCAGCTGAGGATCTGGACCTAGTTGCATTTGTTTTAATGGTGCAATTTGAGTAGGAAGAACAATGTCACCACTTCAGCACCCCTCCAGAATGGATGAGGAGGGTAAGGAGTTATGAACATAGCTGGGCAGGGGGGGGAAATGTGTGTGGGCAACTTCCATTCATTTGGACAGCTTTCAGTGATGAAAAGATTAAACGACAGCAGCAACCACTCAGATCAGCTCAGGAGTTTGGATTAGGGGCAGAGCTCTCGCGAGCATCAGGAAGCATGACCTCAAAGGAGCCATGAGAAACACAGGGGTATCTGTTCCGTTTGGAACTTTCTACAGGAATATGAGTCACATAAAAATGACCAATCGATCAATTCCAAGGAACTAGAGGGAAAACCCGTAGGGATAACTAGCTCAGCTTTTCAATGAGAAATAAATAACATGAAGATATGAATGGACAGATCGTCCTTTTGGTATGTCAGCAACATAACCCTAATTAATCGTTTGAAATAAAATATTTAATAACAGTGCTGCTTTGTACTATACAGGAGCTACCTGAAAGCCAACACTTGGAAAGTGAATGAAACATGCTAAAAGCAATTCCTACATGTCCGATTATATTTTCATACATACACTATATCACTGAACATAAATGAGTATCTCACCAAACTCCTCCATACACCGCATACTCGCCATAAAACACTGCAGAAAGGGAGCGCAGAGATGTGCCAGTGGCTTCTATATGAGACGAGGGCACCGGGAGTTATCCCTGGAGAAAGGCATTCTCTGTTCTTAACATGATTAGGACCTCTTCCTGTAGCTTTGGATCATCACAATCTCTCTGCCAGGGTCTGGAGGAGGATACTCCTTCTATTCCAACAGGACCCTTTGCCTGTGAGGGAGCAGGGGGTCTGCCTTTTATTCCAGGGATCCTCCTCTTTCTTGGAGTCCCTGATGAGAACACTGCTTAGGAGTGGATTTCTCTGCTCCTCACTTTGCCTTCCTGTCTGTCTCCCCATTTATCTGTGAAGCCCCTCCTCCTCCAGGCATGGCTAGCTGACTGTGCCAGAGGGGCCTGGGTTCATAGGGCAGGGCGTTGCTGACCTGGTTTGTGCGGTCATCTGTTTAATGTCAGCTGGATCAGGTATAATTCATTAGTGGTGTCAAAGCTGTGCCTCCAGCTCTTATGAAGGCATGGACACAATGGGTGTCAGCCCACCTTTGGGAATGATTTGAAAGAGTGGCATGTCAGGTCAGACTCCAGCAAGTAGACCATTCAGCTGAGTTCACACAGCACTCCTTGTCTGAGCGGTTAGCCCTTCTTTCTCAGCAATCCCAGCACAGCTTTCATGGATGAGAACAATGGATCAGATTGAAGACACAGCAGGCAGTTTGTGCTGCTGAGCCCTTCATGGTCTTTGCCTTCTCTTCAGTCACCTGCCAAGGAGAGAGCGCAGACTGGGTCTGGCTGGAGGACTGGGACAGTGGGAGTGAGGTGCCACAGAGAACTCCTTCCGTGTTACCTCAAAAAAACCAACATTTCACTTGCCTCTCCCTCTCCAGTTTTTGCCTAGGGAAGTGGAGGAGCAACAGGCAAATGTTTCCATTTTCAGGGAAGAGTTTGTGTCTTTTGTTAAGCCCTGACAGTACAGTGCCTCTCACCGACCTTAGATGTGCCCCAAGAGGAACGGGATATGTGCATAGGTGCTGGAACTAGGGGTGCTTCCCCACCTAGAATTGGTTTCCATCATATATAGGGTTTACAGTTTGATTCAATGGCTCTACGCATCCCCACTACAGAAATTGTTCCAGCCCCCCTGAATACGTGTGGGGGAGAGTTACAATGGACAGGGCTATTGACATTGTTGCTGTTGATGGAGACCAAGATGTGAAGCTGAAGAGAGGGCCAGAAGCCACTCTGCAGCTCACCAGCTTCTCACAGTGCAGAAGATACCGCTACTGAAAACCTCCTACTGCTCTTCCGCCTCTGCGAGCGCTGGAGGCCACCTTCCGCTTTCTCCTCAGCCTGTTTTCTACAGGTGTTGTGCGGAGTGGAATGCATCGCGGCAGTGGTGCAGCATGCAGTCCTCGATAAGCAATAATAAGCGCCTGTTGTGTTTTACACCTTCAGCTGTTAATGTTACGAACCACACTTGATGCGGTGTGACTGTGCCACCTGTTCTCTGAATGTGGTTCTTTTGGAAACCCTGTTGGTGCCGAGCTTCTGGTCATATCTCCGCTACAAATGCAACTCGCCGTCTGTATTGGTGGAAGCATGGACTAAGCCTTGACTGATGCTGCCCAGCCTGTAACGAGAACGATGAGAGAGGCTCCACCAGCTCAGCACAGGCACTGAATGGAACACTTTCTTTCAGAAGAAAAGAAAATGTTGCTCCATTACGGCCTGATGCAGAGATGTCTGAGGTGCCAGGCCTGCCGTGTCCCCTCTCGTTTTTAAGAAAGGTTAATTGCTCGGGCAGCTCAGATATATATCAGTGCACTGTCTCCATCCCTGACAAGCTGCATAGACCCTTTCTGGTGCCCAGCCATGCACCCCCAGATGCCATGACCTTGTGTGACAAGATTTTGACCCTAGTATTTTATATGCATATGTGCACTATTCGTTTGCAGAGTAGTGGGGGAGCACTTCATAACAATTTTTCCTGCATCATGAGATAATCGTGGACCACGTGTCCCAGAGAAACAGTAAATTTGCCAAAGGATATTGGGCCACAAGAAAAAAAAAATCCAAACAGAAGAGCTAGTGAAAAAGGGAGGCCAGAAAGGTGAACAGATCCTAATACAAAGGCCTTACATCAAGCTTTGATTGCAGCTACATTGAGGGAAATTACATAGACTGATTCTTGATGCTGGTCATGTCCATGTGCAACCTCAGGATCAAGAACAGAGAACAACCTAGTAGTCTTATTTGCCTTGAAAGAAAATGGTGGACAGATATCCCTCCACTAACTCATGCCTCAATAAGGGATTTCTGTATCTTTGTACGACTACAGAAAATGGAAACAATCTGTATGTCCCAGGGAGTTGGAATATTTTGAACCATGTGACAGGGCTGCGCAATTGGGCACAGACCACAGTTGTTCAGGAAGATCTAACACTATACCATGGCCAATGGCTGTCGGAGTTCTTTTACCAAGTGTCTTCTGCGTTCTTCTTCTGTGTTCCTTTTGTCTGATCTACTGGAAGCTCACATGCTTAACATTCTAAGCAGGATGTTCTCAACACTTCTTGAAATGGTGGCATCCATGACCCTTCTCGTTCTCCAGCCAACCATGAGGATATTGTACTACCAATGGAGTTGTAACTTGTGCAGTGATAAAGAACTTTACCACCTCAGTGCTTGATAACTGTCTAGACAACTTCAGAAAATGTACAGTCCAGGAACATGTCTGAAGAGTTTTCTACTTAGCCAGACATCACAATAGCATATTGTGATATGGACGTTCAGTGCTCTGGGTCCCCACAGAAACCTGCTCTAACAGAAAGCCATCCATCTACTTATTAGACACTCTGCTAACCATCTGGCAAGGAGCTAAGTGCTGGTACTATCGTACCATTGCCACCAACATTTATATCAACAAGCAAAGTGGGGAGAAGCCTATGGCATTATGCCAAGAGCAGTCGTTCCCTGGGACTTTTGTATAGCAACAACTTGACTCCACTTTTGTGCAACATGAATGCTGACTTCCAAAGCAGAGTCTTCCACCTCCACCATGAGTGGGAGTTGGCTGTGCATGTGAGTTAGAAGATTTCCATGAAGTAGAGAAGGACACCACTGGATATATTCACGAACAAATAAAATAGGATGACCAGAAATCTTTCTTTGCAAAATCCAACTGCTTAGAAGCACAAGGACTCAATTGAACTGTTCCATAAATACAGCCATTTGTGTGCTTTTCCTCAGTTGCCATGGATCCATTATTCCCAGATGAGAATGAGAGACTTGAACAACAGGGTCATTCTAGCCATAGATCATCCTGTGTTTTTCCCCAGGAAGCTATTTTGCAAATAGACAGTCAACTGCAGTAGGCATCCTTGCCCTCTGAGGCTGAAGTCTGAGCTTGCTTTTTAGAGCTTCTATTTTTTCCTTGAGCCGGTCCTTTCTTAACAGATAAACTGGCTTTTACTGCTAAGAATGATGAGTTCAGGATATTCTGAAACCATATTGTAACCTCCTGTTACCTTTTATGTTTTACAGAGCACTCCAGCAAGACACCCGTATCAACAGAAGGAGCAAAAACTTCCTCACGTAAGTCAAATTAAACGGTCTCGTCTCTCTCCAATTAGTTCTTCAGACCTAGGTCTGCTCTCTCTAGCTCATTCTGCATATAACAATTTGCCTGGATCCAGAGCTCCAGCATGTGGGAGTGAGAGTGACTTGAATACTGGCCCTGCATTGGTGACTTTAAAATAGGAGTGAACTATTTAGTACATTCCTGCTTTTTAATCCTTTAACGTGGAGGTGCGCTTTAGCAAACAATTAAAGAAGGGGCTACGCATAACTTCCAGTGTTTCTGAGCTGTATACATTGTCCTACCTTGTTCACTGCAACCGTCAGTGTGCTGCAGCTCACCTGACCTCTTCTTGGGTTATAGGTTACTAGTAACACTTTACCTGCTGGAACACATCTTTACACTTGGGCCACAACAGAATCTTTCCCACTGGCAAGTAGCTGTATCTGACTCTCTGCCTGTGCATGTGCATTTTGTAGGATGGCAGTGTCAAATATGTTCATGTTTCCTAGCAGGCTACATGATGATTATCTCACATTCATGTAAGAGTGAGTCCTCAGTAGCTATGTGGCCCACTTAGGTTCCTGGCTAGCTCATAGTGACACTTTCTTGTCCCTTCGTGACTCCATACGACCTGTGTGATCAGGTCACCAGCACCTCCTTTATCTTTCTCCGATGGGTGGCTTAACCTGACAGGATCTGCAGTCTGGTACTGCCTTTGTGCAGGTTTCATGAATGCAGGTCGTATTCTTGGTCTGTGCTTTTACCACCTTTGAGGCTGTTTCAGCTTGGTATGAACTCTTCTGTGTCTAGCTCACCTTCAGATTGGTGTGAGCGTTCCTCTCCGCATTCTGCCCTTGAGCAGTTCTGCTACTAAGTGTTCCATGCGTATGAGGGGCGTGTTTCTAGGCTCCAGGGGCATTCAGAGTGCACTGCCTTTCTTTTAAAAAAAAAAAGAAATATTAGTGTTACTTTATAAATGGTCCTTGTATGGTAGATGGTAAATATAACACTGTAGTGATACTTTATAAATGGTCATGTCTCTCCTACCATGTCTGGCTGAGGAAGTTGTAGACTGGCGTGGATAAGACATATATCCCACGGATTTGCAAAATTGCACAGATCCGGGCTGGCAAAGGGACAGGGGTCTCTCACTAGCTCTTCTGGAATGCCGTATTTGGCAAAGGCTGCTTTTAGTCTGAGATGACAACATTGGTAGGCTAGATCAAGGAGAAAAGTGTGACCACAAGAATTTGCATTAAGCATGCCTGCAGCCTGTCCTTTGATGCATCTCTGTGTGTGGTAGGCTTGGGAAATCTTGGCACTGGTGTCTAACAAATGCCCATCAGATGATCCAGGATTCACTCATATTCTCAGTGTGGCTGTCAGTATTGCTTCACTTGATACATATTGGACCAAACGGTTAATAGCAAGTGTTCCTGTAAGCACTGGAGCCAGTTTTGTTCAGAGGAGTGTCATGCTGGCCCTGGCCTGCGCTTTACTCTCATTTCCTCACCCCTTGTGATGTAAGAACAAAACCTGTACACAGCACTCCTTTCTTCACAGAACCTGCGGTTTTGCTACTTGTCTTCTTCCCACTGCCTGCTTCTGTACAGGAATATTCTCCTCTTGCTGTGACTGTGGTACAGGCAATGATGTGGACTCTGAGGTACGCAAAAGGACATTTGCTGCTAAAATACTGCACTTGCAGATTTAATACCAAATAGTAAATAAGAAAACTACTTTCCACCCATGGGAATATTAAAGTGCATAAGTCTGATGACTACTTAATAGGGTACTCTCTCCAGCATCTGTCTTTCTCGAATTCTGAATAGAGTGTTGGCCACTTAGCACAGGAGATCATCTTACGTTGGGATGGAGTCGGGATGGGTCGGGATGACTCTGTTCAGCTCTTGTACATCCAAATATACCCATAATGTGCCATTTTTCTTTTCCATTCTCACAGAGCTGTTAATCCTGGATCTATGCTACTTCTGCTCTGTA
This sequence comes from Platysternon megacephalum, assembly GCA_003942145.1. Classification (NCBI taxonomy): domain Eukaryota; kingdom Metazoa; phylum Chordata; order Testudines; family Platysternidae; genus Platysternon; species Platysternon megacephalum. The sequence continues at coordinate 728,946 of QXTE01000338.1, forward strand.
AATCATTACAGAATCCTCTAGCTTTTTCAGAGTAATTGGGATTTTATGCACCCTGCAGAATTATTCAACACCCTGCAATACAGATGAGCACATTAGATCTTCTTTGATGATTGGAAATAGACTAGTGTGCAGTGCTCCTGTTTAGACTGCCACTGTCCAGTTGCCTAGGAGTGCTGCTTTAGTATCTTTGGCGCTGAAGGAACTTGCCGAGTCACCTTAACTTCAGGTGTGATTTCCCTCTACATGATTATTCCTTTTGGGCTCTATACTCGAACCCCAATGGGCTACTGTGACCCTGGTTTCTAAATGAAGATCTCTACTAGGAATATGGCAGTGTGTTTAGCCTCTGCCCAATGGTCTATCAGAAACCTCACTGATACATTCTTGGGGTTGTTGTTCAATGCTGGGCATTCCTTGGCTCTGTCTTCCTCTCGCTGGTTGCATGGTATTCTACTGCTACCACAAGTAAAGTCCTCTTTCTGCATGGGTTCTGTATTATTGCTTTCTAGCTGAGATGCTGTCCTGCACACCTTTGCATATGACTACTGTACTCATGTGTTACACTATATATTGCCCAGACCCTCGATGGGTAGAACTTTTGCAACTCCTAAATGCATGCCCTGGTTTTGTTGCATGCGTTTGGGCCTTGTACCTTTTGTCTCAATAGGTCTGGGCCTGGTTTGATTGGCCTGGGCCTGGTTTTATATGTCTCCCAGAACTGGTTGTTTCACATGCCCTACAAATTGTGGTTCACTTCTGCCAGCTTAAGTCTGCTTCTCTTCATTCTTTCTTTTTTACCACATTATGCTGCCACTAAGTACAATTTTGTTCTTGAACATATCCTCCTTTCACAGTTTCATGTCTGTGCTCCGTTCTGGCTGTGGATATGTCCAAAACGGGTGGCTTTCATAGACGCTGCTCTCTTTTTAGTCACAGCAGTCCCTAAGCACAGCTGTTATTTAATGGAGCCTTGATGATCCATTTGGCGTTGTTCTAGAGAGTTACTTGCTCTCAGCACTTCCTTGCTCAATTATGCAGAAGAGAATGGCCACGTTCGGGCCCTCTGCTTTCTGTCTGGCCCCTGATTCTGTCATAGGCAGCTGAAAACATTGTTCTTATCACTGCCAATTTTTTCTTACGTTTCACTCCCAGGACAAGGGATCATTTTTGCATTAATTGTTTATTCATGGTGTGCCCCGGACTTGCTGTAGTGACTTTGAAGTTCCTCACTTTCTGGAGTTGTTATTCTTTTTTCTTTCCTTTGGTGGTTTTCTTTATTTTTTTCTGGGGAAGACAAGTTCAGGATCTTCCAATACAATGTGATAGTTTTTTTGTATCTCCGTATGACCTTATTGTTGCCTTCTGTGTGTTGCAGAGCCCGTGTTTGGGATACAAGCATCAACAGAAGGAACTAATGCCTCCTCCTGTAAGTACATACACACAGTTCAAGTCTTTATGAACTAGCCCTCCAGACACACATTTTCCTCTCTCGCTCCATGAGTGGATAATGAAGTTATCCCACAGATGCAGTAAGTGACAGGGAGTGACCCACCTGCATATTGGGACTATCAATATATTTTTTTAAGTTTCAGTGTTCATGAATGCTATTGTATCAGTCTTTGAGCTTCAGAGCCTCAGTCAGAGATGGTCCAACCTTTACAGCCTCAGGGCCAAACGTATTATTTCAGAAAGGTAGAGGGGCCGTGCAGAGGGAGAGGAAACCACCAAAGTCCCCTACTGGGAATTTCCCCATTCTGGGGGAGTGCCCAGCAAGCACTCTGGCTCCTCCCTCCCTCTCCTCAGCACATGGTACTGGAATGTGCTATGCTCCAGCTATCCGCATCTGGAGCATGGCCCCTGAGGGTCCTTCCAAGTCTGGTGCCAGCTGGCTGATGTTAAAGCTTCGCCGTTTCTTCTCTCTTTCCCCTGTCCTGGGCTGCCCTGGGTGGCTGTGTGGGGGAGGGGAGACATTTTTGCTGAGTGCTCCCTTAGGTTCAGGCAGAGCCCGCTGAGCTCCTACCCTACTCTTTGTGGGGCCCCGGCAGCCCAGCAGGGAAGTGGACAATGAAGGAGCAAGAGCTACTCTTCTCCCTCCTCTGCAGTGGAGGTGCTGAGCAGATGCATCAGGGAAGCAGCAACTGCTGTGACTGCTCCCAGCTTGGGTGACCGGATGTCCCGATTTTATAGGGACAGTCCCGATTTTTGGGTCTTTTTCTTATATAGGCTCCTGTTACCCCCCCACCCCCTGTCCCGATTTTTCACACTTGCTGTCTGGTCACCCTACTCCCAGCAGAGCTCCTGGGGCTGCAGGAGAAGCAGTATGAAGCAGCTGTGGCGGCGTCACTCCTCCATCCTCCATGTCGTGATGGGGCTGATTCAGACCCTTCCGTTTGAATATCGTAGGTTGCAGCTCAGGGAGCCACTTTTAAATTCATGACAATGGGCACATATTCGTCTTAACACAGTCACCCTGGAGGGCCACAGTTTAGAAGCCCCTACATCCACTCGACACCCCTGGCCCAAACAGCTAAGCTTTTGAGAGTCGGGAAGGCATTCCACCCCGGAGTACATCACTGTGTAACTGATGGGACAATTGGTGGGGAGGGGCTCATCTTCCTCTGAACTAGGACCTGGCTACTGCTGGGGCAAATGGACCATTGGTCTGATGATCCCTCATGGCAGTTCAAGTGTTTCTATAAAATGTATTCTGCACGGTATAGCAAACTATATATAGATGCCCTTAATTCATGTTTAATAGCTACTGTAGGAGCATAATATGGCATTTTCAAAGCCAAATGCCTGGACATGGAACTCAGAATATTCTCTGTGCTTAAAATGAGAAATAAGATGAATGTCTGCAGATTTTTTTCTAGCTATTGGATTGATTGGTGCTTTTAACTGTGTGTCGGGGGAAAATAAGAAATTAGGAGCTGGCAAAAATCTTTCAGCCTGCAAGGTCAGAGTAATAAATGGGATCTTACATTTTTGAGGCATAACAGCAGGGCAAAAAGACAACCCACCTGAAAGGCATCCTCAGGACTGGGTATTTAAAATAGCCTCTTAGACTTCCACGACCTAATTCTGCTCTCACACTGATGTAAATGAGGAGTCACTCCATTCAAGTCAGTAGAATTAAACAGGAAAACTGTTGAGAGAGCGATAAGTAGACCCCCCAGTCTTGCCCCTCGGGTAGACAAAACACTCCCAAAGCAGAATGGTCCTGTTTTATATTTGCTTGGCACATGGGTAGACACTGACACACGGGCATGGCAAGGCGAGATGTTTGAAGATTAGGCCCCCATATATGGTATGAAGTTGTTTAGGGTTTTTTCCTGATTTGACTGGGTCATGCCCATTTCACAGTAGTTGTTTTGAATCTTGTAACAGCCACAGGAGGTAAAATAAACTCTTTCCTTCCACCACACTGAGAAAATTAGATGTTGTTTCAGAAAACATACTAGCAGTGTCGCCATCAGCCAAACACAAGAAGGAATCTCAGAACATTGCCCTGGCCTAAATTTTCTTAAGTGACCAGTGATTTTAGGTGCCTCATTTTTGTGGGGGCCCAACTTGAAACATCTTAAGGGTGCCTGGTTTTCAGCGGGCAGGTGCTCACCACTTTCTAAGATCATGTCCCTTTAAGGTGTGTCAAGTTTGGCACCCAAAAATTGAGGTGCCCTCCTCAAAATCACTAGTCCCTTTTAAAATGTAGGTATTGGTGCTTGTAATTATCCAACAGTTCATCTGGATCAGTAGAAAAAAACATGAACAGATAATGACACTCCACAATCTTACTGAAACCACCAGGCTTGTGATCTGACTGACAACAGAACGGTCTGGAAATCCAGGAGAGGAGGGAGAAAATTCAGGTCAAAGCCTGTTCATATCCTCTTTCATCATCCAAGGATCTATGGATGATACTAACTTACCAACGATAGCGCTGTCAGGTGGTTTGTTTTCCAAATGCAAAGTAAATTATACTTGCAGGATAGTATCCATTAAGTTTATTTTTTATTATTCAATACTGAAAACTAAATTATAGCTTTTATTTTTCTCATCAGTGTAGTTCTGTGTGATAGAATTTACCCTGCAGGATTGGATGAGCTAAGTGAGCAAATCACTAGTAATTGGAGCCCTTTGCGCTATCATTAGCAAGGGCTGCCGAGGTCATCTGAGCAGCTAGGGGATGGAAGTCATTTTTCTTCTGTTTTTAGGGCTGCAGTGACCTGAAACAAATCCCTCACAACCTATAACTCTTTCCTGTATGATGCTGGTGAGGGAGAAGTAATTCTGAAACTTTACCCACAAGACAACTCAGTGCCTTGGTATCACGTGCTTTTAGTTAACTGTGTGCTTAAGACCAGAAAGCAAAATTCAGTTGGTTTTGCAGTGTTAAGAGAATTGCTGTAAAAATGTTCTGCTTCATCACCATGACAGTCAAATATTGTGTTGCATGGCCTTGCTCTTATTTTACAAAGTGTCCCTAAAGATGTATTCTTGCTTGTAAAATTATAACATGATGAGATTCTAAAGTAACCATGTGCTGTGTTGATGCACCAGACAATTAGTGAAGTACCAGTCATAATCAGAACCTTGCACTGCGGCAAAATCTCTGCATGGGGAGAAGTGGGTGGGTGATCTCTGTGTATCGGATGTTCCATAGAGTGTTTTGCTGGGCACTGTCTCTGTGTACGTTGTATAAGCACGAGGAAGAGTTTCCGAGAACTTTTGACCTGCTGGTAACCCGTGGGCTGGGATCAAGAAGGGGGAAGCCAGTCACGTTGGGATCTCAGCCGGGATCAGCGTGGGGGAACTGTTTGCAGGACAGAAGAGGCAGATGGGCTTGCGGCTGAGGGGAGAGGAAAATCAGACCTTGGAAGGGCTTAGGTGGTTCTGCTTCATGGGGATGGCAGGGAGTTGTCCAAGGGTTTATGGAAATGCGAGGGGCCTTGAAGTGTTGTGCAGAGACAGTGGGAGGGTGTGGTGGCTGTCAGGAAGCCAGGGTGCCTGTTGGTTGGGAGAAGGAGAAGAAACTGAAGAGGAGTTTTCTCCTCTTCCACACAGAACAAGCGTCATCCTTGATGTTCTTGGGGTAAAACTAGTTCAAACTAATGAGCAATAGCAGTGGGAAATGTTGGACTTGAAAAGAGTCAAAACCTGTAAGAGAGTCGAAGGAAAGATCAAAACCTCTGGGGAGAATATTTGTCTGAAGGGGCACTGTTGAATAATGAGGATTCCTCACTCACAGAGACGCCTGAACTGCTGCAGTGTAATTATTTCCATATGGCCTCGATTCTACAAAAGCCCCACATTTATTTTTCCTAAAATAGATCCTCAACAGTCCTGTTCGGGAAGTCCTGGTTCATAAAACCCATGTGAGCTACTTAACCGGGTGTTTGACTGTCTTTATTCTGGAAAAATAAAAAAAGAGAGAGGAAAACCCCAACCCTTTTTGGAATAAACTCTGGCCTTATCATTCATTAAAGACCAAACCCATGCACTGTGTGAGAAGGCAGAGTATTTGGGCTCTAGGTGGATGCAATGCGGGGCGGGGCGGGGGGGCGGTGTTAGAAAGGTGAAATCCACCACCTCCAACCTGGGGAAAGGCTATGGTAGCAATGCAGCNGGGGCGGCGTGTTAGAAAGGTGAAATCCACCACCTCCAACCTGGGGAAAGGCTATGGTAGCAATGCAGCTCTCTCCAGAAGTGCTAGTGCTAAGGGTGCAACCGCACCCCCTGGCTTGAAGTGGTTTCCAACATATACAGGGTTTACAGTTTGGTTTATATTGTTCCAGCACCACTGGCTCCCTCTTCTTTGAGTGCCATTGTGTGGATTGAAATAGCAGCTGTGGTCCTTCTCTGCCAGTTGTGTCCACTAATCCACATGCATCACAGCCTGCTGTGCAAGCCTATGACGAGCCAGGCCAGAGAACTCTTCCAGGGTGTGCAGGAACTCCTGCACAACTGCTCCTCCCATGGTCCTGCTGTACAGGTCTGTCTCATCTTACGCTGGGGTTACGTTCCGCGGTTAGCGCGTAAAGCGAAAACCGCGTATAGTCAAAATCCCATTGAGTTTAATGGCGGGCGGAATCGCCCGCACTACAGGAACAGTACATAAATTGCTATTTTTCTCTTTTTTTGTTTGTTTTTTTTGTTTTTGCCAACCGCGCAAAGCCGAAATCGCGCATGTTAAATGCGCGTAAGATGCGACAGACCTGTATAGTTTCTGTTCAGATCTGAAGTGGAGGGCAGCACCTGGTGTTGACCCTCTGCTCGCTGGATGAATTTCACGTTATTTTCTCCTAAACCTAAATGACAAGAATGGCCGTGCTGGGTCAGACCAATGGTCCATCTAGCCCAGTATCCTGTCTTCCGACAGTGGCCAATGCCGGGTGCTTCAGAGAACAGGGCAATTATTGAGTGATCCATTCCCTGTTGTCCAATCCCAGCTTCTGACAGTTAGAGGCTAAGGACATCCAGAGCATGGGGTTGCATCCCTGACTATCTTGTCTAATAGCCATGACAGACCTATCCTCCATCAACTTAGCTAATTCTTTCTTGAACCCCGTTATAGTTTTGGCCTTCACAACATCCTCTGGTAATGAGTTCCATAGGTTGACTGTGTGTTGTGTGAAGAAACACTTCCTTTTGTTTGTTTTAAACCTGCTGCCTATTAATTTCAATTGGTGACCCCTGGGTCTTGTGTTTTGTGAAGGGGTAAATAACACTTCCTTATTCACTTTCTCCACACCAGTCAAGATTGTATAGACCTCTATCATATCCCCCTTTAATCATCTCTTTCCAAGATGAACAGTCCCAGTCTTTTTTAATCTCTCCTCATATAGAAGCCATTCCCTACCCCTAATCATATCTTTTGCCGTTCTCTGTACCTTTTCCAATTCTAATATATCTTTTTTGAGGTGTAGCAACCAGAAGTGCATGTAGTATTCAAGATGTGGGTGTACCCTGGATTTACATAGTGGCAGTATGTTATTTACTGTCTTATTTTCTATCCTTTTTCTAATGAGTCCTAACGTTCTGTTGGCTTTTTTGACTGCTGCTGAACACTGCATGGATGTTTTCAGAGAACTATCCACAATGATTCCAAGATACATCCAAGAGCATGCACAATTGTATTAGCCCAAAACAGTTTAACTGTGGTCTACACAAATCAGAAGATGGGCTGTCTGCAGATCCCACCCCCTCCCGCATCTATCATCGGGTGAATTATTAAGACAGAGGCAGAATAAGATGTAACACACACATATTTATTATGCCACTAGTCAGTAAACTAGACAAGGACCCCTTCAGACAACAAACAACCTAAGCAAGACATACTCGGTTGTTAACAGTTACCAGAGCGTGAAGCTCAGAGCCCTTAAACCCCTTTAACCTATGGATAAAACNGTTCAGATCTGAAGTGGAGGGCAGCACCTGGTGTTGACCCTCTGCTCGCTGGATGAATTTCACGTTATTTTCTCCTAAACCTAAATGACAAGAATGGCCGTGCTGGGTCAGACCAATGGTCCATCTAGCCCAGTATCCTGTCTTCCGACAGTGGCCAATGCCGGGTGCTTCAGAGAACAGGGCAATTATTGAGTGATCCATTCCCTGTTGTCCAATCCCAGCTTCTGACAGTTAGAGGCTAAGGACATCCAGAGCATGGGGTTGCATCCCTGACTATCTTGTCTAATAGCCATGACAGACCTATCCTCCATCAACTTAGCTAATTCTTTCTTGAACCCCGTTATAGTTTTGGCCTTCACAACATCCTCTGGTAATGAGTTCCATAGGTTGACTGTGTGTTGTGTGAAGAAACACTTCCTTTTGTTTGTTTTAAACCTGCTGCCTATTAATTTCAATTGGTGACCCCTGGGTCTTGTGTTTTGTGAAGGGGTAAATAACACTTCCTTATTCACTTTCTCCACACCAGTCAAGATTGTATAGACCTCTATCATATCCCCCTTTAATCATCTCTTTCCAAGATGAACAGTCCCAGTCTTTTTTAATCTCTCCTCATATAGAAGCCATTCCCTACCCCTAATCAGATCTTTTGCCGTTCTCTGTACCTTTTCCAATTCTAATATATCTTTTTTGAGGTGTAGCAACCAGAAGTGCATGTAGTATTCAAGATGTGGGTGTACCCTGGATTTACATAGTGGCAGTATGTTATTTACTGTCTTATTATCTATCCTTTTTCTAATGAGTCCTAACGTTCTGTTGGCTTTTTTCACTGCTGCTGAACACTGCATGGATGTTTTCAGAGAACTATCCGCAATGATTCCAAGATGCATCCAAGAGCATGCACAATTGTATTAGCCCAAAACAGTTTAACTGTGGTCTACACAAATCAGAAGATGGGCTGTCTGCAGATCCCACCCCCTCCCGCATCTATCATCGGGTGAATTATTAAGACAGAGGCAGAATAAGATGTAACACACAAATATTTATTATGCCACTAGTCAGTAAACTAGACAAGGACCCCTTCAGACAACAAACAACATAAGCAAGACATACTCGGTTGTTAACAGTTACCAGAGCGTGAAGCTCAGAACCCTTAAACCCCTTTAACCTATGAATAAAACAGAGGAAAACCACAATGGGTATTACAATACCATATCCTGAAGACAGGGACACAATGACAAAGACTCAGGATACCGACAGGGATAGTGGTGAAAATCAGGGGCGCTGGACACCAAACAGGAACTGAGGGACTGGGTATTCTTCTCCCTCTGGACAGGTCCTCTGGGCAGGTCTTCTCCCTCTGGACAGGTCCTCTGGGCAGGTCTTCTCCCTCTTGGGCAGGTCTTCTCCCTCTTGGGCAGGTCTTCTCCCTCTGGGCAGGTCCTCTGGGCAGGTCTTCTCCCTCTTGGGCAGGTCTTCTCCCTCTTGGGCAGGTCTTCTCCCTCTGGGCAGGTCCTCTGGGCAGGTCTTCTCCCTCTTGGGCAGGTCTTCTCCCTCTTGGGCAGGTCTTCTCCCTCTGGGCAGGTCCTCTGGGCAGGTCTTCTCCCTCTTGGGCAGGTCTTCTCCCTCTTGGGCAGGTCTTCTCCCTCTGGGCAGGTCCTCTGGGCAGGTCTTCTCCCTCTTGGGCAGGTCTTCTCCCTCTTGGGCAGGTCTTCTCCCTCTGGGCAGGTCCTCTGGGCAGGTCTTCTCCCTCTTGGGCAGGTCTTCTCCCTCTTGGGCAGGTCTTCTCCCTCTGGGCAGGTCCTCTGGGCAGGTCTTCTCCCTCTTGGGCAGGTCTTCTCCCTCTTGGGCAGGTCTTCTCCCTCTGGGCAGGTCCTCTGGGCAGGTCTTCTCCCTCTTGGGCAGGTCTTCTCCCTCTTGGGCAGGTCTTCTCCCTCTGGGCAGGTCCTCTGGGCAGGTCTTCTCCCTCTTGGGCAGGTCTTCTCCCTCTTGGGCAGGTCTTCTCCCTCTGGGCAGGTCCTCTGGGCAGGTCTTCTCCCTCTTGGGCAGGTCTTCTTCCTCTTGGGCAGGTCTTCTCCCTCTTGGGCAGGTCTTCTTCCTCTTGGGCAGGTCTTCTCGCTCTGGGCAGATCTTCTCCCTCAGGTAGGTCTTCAGTGCTTGCCCAGGCAGTCTCTGCTTGACCTCGTAGTCCAGTGCAAGTATGCGCTCACTAATGGTGTGGAGCAGTTGAGTGCAAGTATGTTAATAGAGACCAAGAATCCAAAGTCCTATGAGTCCTGGTCCCTCTGGGGCTCCTGGCAGCTAGCTGAACTGTGTGGGACTCTGGCTGCCACTCAGATGGACAGCCCTGAGTGACAGGCGTGCCACTCATTAAATAACCTGCGGTTGCTAGGCAGATTATGACTGTCACATGACTCTAACTGACCTGACCTTTTCCTGCCTTCATTTGAAAAAGACTCAACGGGCACTAAATCATCTGAGGAGAAGGGTATCCAAGATGGAGGCTTAGCTGTCCTTTCACAACTCCAAGATGGACATTACATAAACAGATTTTACCCAACAATTGGGGAAAAAAAACTCAGCTAGCTCTAATACTCAGTTTAGAGATGAGCTAGCAGTGCTCATCTCTTCTATCCATAGATAATAATTTGTTCAATCCATCCCAGACATAGCTAGATATCTTCACAACTTTACAGTTTTTCACAGTGCAATAATGCATTTTCCAACCTGCATATTAAGCGGAGCAGATTCAGACAGACACAGCAAGGATCACGCAAAGGCATTCTGGCTGTCACACTATCTCAGGCTCAAAATTGTGCTTCCATTTAAAATTATACACATTAAACAGCAAAAACTATATTGATTGTATTAGGAGATTGTATTTTTAGAGTGTGTTAATATGAACTTACACTGTCAAGGATAACGGTCTCACTAGTCAGTAGCCTGCATAATAAAATGTTCTAAATGAAATCACATGCTTTTTGCTAGCGATGGGTGAACTGCCTCAGGCCAAATAAAAATGGGCCCAAACCTTCCTCCATCTCCCAAATTGTACCTAACCCCTCCATAAAGATTAGTAAAAAGTGTGTGATAAGAACCTCCCCTGCACACTTGCTAATTATTTCTCTCTAGATAGATGCTCAATAAGGACAACCCTCAACTATAACCCTTCTTCTGAGCCCCACTGCCTTCTAAAATAGCAGCAACCTCAGGTGGCCCTAGGATCTACAGCACAGAATGCACTGCCCTTTGTATACGCTTAATCATGCAGCCTTCCTTGTGAGATCTAGGAGCTGGAGATGAAGCCTCCTGCAAAGAGCTGGACAGATCCATGTTATCACAGGTGGGAACTGAGTTTTGGGAGAGGAAGGAGAAGACTTTCCTGAGATAAAGCCCAGAGGTTTTTGAAGAGCTCTCCCAGGAATCTACCCTTTAATAATTACATTGTGGGGTTCCATATACCCTGCCTCTCAGTGACTTTCAGTTCCAGTTTGCTCCATTTTCAAATAGAGTTGTTTTCTCTCTGCTACTCTTGCAAGCTAACTGGGTTAAGTCAAACTGGGTTCTCTCCCGATATCATCACCAGTAATAAAAGATCAGGAAGCCAGCTCATGCTCTCCATAACCCCCATGCCAGCCTTCTAGCCTTCAGAACAGTCGCCCGGGTATAAGTGAGGATGTAGTTTGGTCTGCAGAACTTTATTATTGGTGAAAATTTATTACGATAGAACCTTGAGGCCTCAAACCAAAATTGGGGCCCCAAGTGATGGATAAACACATCACGAGAGACGGTCCCTGCCCAAAATAGATGAAAATCTAAATAGACATGTGTGGGAGGGGAACACAAGGCATGGAGAGGGGAGTGACTTACCTAAGGTGGCAGAACTGGGAATAAAACTCAGGTCTCCTGACTCCTAGAGCAGGCTTGATCCACCGAACCACACTGTCTCCCTAATACTAGTAAGGAAAGAACCCAACAGAAATATGAACACACTGAGTTTGCGGAATGTGCAGTAAGAAAAAACATTTTTTGTTGGTGAAGGGAGCAAGCTAGAGCTGGTATCTCGGGGAGGGTGGAAACAATAAACCTGGAATCCAACAATATCAATTTTACAGTAACTTTTCAGTGTTGACGCCCACTTTGAGAGCTTTGGAGGCTTGCATTGTTTTTGGCTAAGCCTTCTGACGTCTGGATGCTCACCCAAACCTCCAAATGGATTCAGGCTTGCTCACTGTTAGCTTTTCTGTAATTCAGAGAACAGATCATTTTTGGTTTGAAATGAACCATTAAGGCCAATCGTGTTCCCTTGCTGTCTAGTTTTCAGAGATTTTACTTGTTCTGTTGTGGTTTTTTTAATGCTACTAGCAAGAAAAGCAAAGGAAATTGCACTACAGCAAGGGGACCCTACAGTTACCCTCCCCTGATCATAGAATCATAAAAATATAAGACTGGAAGGGACCTCAGTAGGTCATCTAGTCCAGTCCCCTGCACTCAAGGCAGGTCTAAGGAATAACTAGACCATGTTGACAGGTGTTTGATGGTAAAGGTCTGACTAAAACCTACACAAACAATAAAATGCAAAGCTGAGAGTGAAACTCAATTCTAAACTCACTCTCTCTTATGTCTAATTATTGCAGCACATTGGATATGTAAGATGACCTGCTATCTGGAGACCCTGTAACATACAGGCTTATTGGGGTGTGTTAAGATTTTGAGATGGAGTTTCTGTCTTAAGTCTGAGTTTCCTTAGTTTTATTTGACTCCACTGTATTCTGAGTTTAACAGATGTTCACTTTTAATACTCTCTCTACATTAGAAATACAAACAAGATGGTGCCGTGGCTCCTGCAGCATTGAATATGTGCTCAGAATAAAGAATTGGAGGACAAGCAGAATAGAATAATAATAATCTATCATTTATTTACTATCTTTTATCCCAAAGGAGCTCACACTGCTTTAAGGTACCAACAAAATACATTGCTATCACTTCACTTACCACTGAAATGCAGACACCTCTGGGTGAAACGACCCAACTGTTTTAACAGTGCCTAGCAACACTGCGCCGTCATTTAGTTCAGAGCAGGAAGTGAAGAACACTGTATCCAATTGAAAGAGCTGAGGGAATTTAGATAGGCAGAAGGCAGTTACTCATATTGCAATTTTGCTAGCACAGTGGGACTAACAACCCCAGCTCTTGTCAAAGGTACTACAGGATCTCTGACCACAAGTATTCAGGACACAGTTCCACATCTGAAAGACAGCACCTCTCCAGTAACTCAGTGCCCTAATATCAATACAGGGGCATTGAGTCAGGGAAATACTCTGCTGCATCAGGCATTACAGAATCAGCCCCCAAGAGTTCATTGTCATCTCTGCTGTAGGGATTTTGCAAGTGACACTGGGCAGGTTGAGATAATTAATATGAATCTAATTAAATTTCCTATTTAAGGACAAAAGCTGGTTGCAGAAGGGATCACAAAGGAAACAGTTACAATCAAATAGTTAACATTTCTCAGACCTCTAGGAGATGCACAATCTTCAGTCGCCCTCTGGTTCTCAGTCCTTGAATGGTATTAAGTATCTGCCTCCAACTACTTAATCTCACAGCATTTTCTTTAGCTATAATCTTTGGTTCTTCTTTCATTCCAACAGAGGGAGTTAGGTTGGTGCTGCAGGTTTGAGCTGAATTAGCCAGTTCCATGAGAAAGTTTCTACACATCATCCTTTGGAGCACAGACAATTAATACAAAGTTGATTCTCTCCTGTGCTGCTCTTTCCAGTGGAGGTCAAAGAGGTAAAAAGCAGTGATTGGTCTGAGCGCTATTAAAGTTGGAAGAAGCTGACACTGCAGTAGCAGAGGAATAAGTGGAAGAGTTTATAATGCTTAAATACAGCTGGCAGCGTGGAAAGGGTATTAAAGAACATTAGCTTTATCCATCTGCATATTTTTTCTGTGTGAGGAATAAATCCATGAGGCTGGCACTTGACTCAGCAATTGAATACGATTAGATGATATTCAGGGCCTTAGAACAGTTCCCGCCCCCCTCCATTTATTTCCCCCTCAGGGTGAAGGCTATGACCACTTATTCCAAATGGAATGCTTTTCGAAGGTCACTGCTGATTCATAGTGCTGAAATGCACCGTAGGATGTCTCATGGCCTGTTCCCTTGACAGACCTCTAATGCTGGGGCCCTGTGAAATAAATATCCATGCAGTCTAATGCCAGAAGGAACCACCACTGTGGTCATCCAGTCTGACTTCCTGCATAATACAGGCCCATAGCACCTCAAGCAATATGGATATAAGTGCCTCACGATAGGACCCACTTATGAGAATTTGAGATCTTTGAGGATCTGGGCCTGTGCCTCTAAACCAGTAGGTGAAACTCTAGAAGCTCGGAGGCTCTGTTTAGATGCCAGACTCCAAACTGAATAAATATCTCACGAGGTAATTGGCTGGAGACATCAACACTCTTTGTGATATCATTGTTCTGTTACCTTGTTTTGTGCAGAAACTGGCTGATTAACTGATTACAGGCCTGTACTAACCTTCTTTAACTACTAGATTAATTGGGAAATTCTGTAGTCTTCCCCATTTTACATACAGCGAACAAGGCAAAGTAGGGTCGTGAATTGGGCTGAACGACTTTGTCGTGTTCACTTCATTAGTTGTGTCGTGTGTTGTGACTGATGCTGGCAAGTGTAACTGAGTTGGCAAGAGCAAACGGGACAAATGCCCACATTTGTCAAAAAAGTGGGGTGCGGAGGAATGTGTGGGAGGTGAGCAGCGATGCCAGCTCTGCACAGGGGCGGAGGCAGGGCTCAGGAGAGTGGCTCGGGCCAGCCCCGCGCTGTGTCCCATTTTCCCTTTGGGAAATATGGTCACCCTACCAAAACCCATGGAAGTGGATGGAAAACTCATATTGGCTTCAGGAGGCTTTTGATCAGGCTCTTAACCTCTCAGGGTGGGATTGTCATAAAGCTCACCATTGGCCCCCCTCTGCTCCAAGGATAAAAACGCCCATGGACTTCAGTGGGAGCAGAGTTAGGCTGAGACTGTGCACATTTGAAAATCCCAGCGGGTGGAAAATGGGAATAATCACACCTCCCTAGCTCCCAAGGGTGAGGTGCTCCTGTACCGTGGGGATGGTTTGCACCGATGTCACGCCTTTCACTTCACTAGAGTTATGCTTGATGTATAGCAGCGTGGGTGAGACCAAAATTGGGCCAGCAGTGTCTGTGCTGATCGTGTAATTATAGACACCTTGTCGCAGAGGGATATGTTGTCAGGCTTGACCTTAGCATTTCTATTGCTACATTACTGATTCCACAGGAGGAAAAAATTTAAAGCTGTCACTATGACAATAACAAATAGTCACAGGCTTCCCTCTGGCTATCATCTTTTGGACAGCAGTTCTTAATATACCTAGTAGTATTGGGGCAGCCTTCTCTGAATCATCCCCCTTTTTAATTTTATTTTCAAGGCATAACGATAATATAGATGGAATAAAGTTCCATTGGAGCCAATGGTATTAGCCAACCAGAGATCCGCTAAATTACAGCGGAAGATACGACCTTGACAAGATACAAGCAATTCAGACATTCTGGTGCATCAAGATATGTCATTATGCTGAAATCAAGACTGTCACTGCACTCTAAAAAAGCATAACAGAGCCAAAACGCTCAATTAAAGACTGAAAATGGATCCTCGTAGAACTCAAAACTTAGTGTGGAAATGCTGTGCATGAAGAACAATATTTGTGTTTTAATTAAGTAATTATAAATTTATAAATTATAAAATTTAGGAGACTGACACAATGGAATTCTAGGTACTATATATCTATCTGTATCTCCTTCCCTCCCACCCTCTGGGTTTTGTACTGGCGCTCATCACTCTTATGAACCCCTAGCACCTATGATTGGAAAAGCAAGGTTCCCAGGGGACTTCATGAAGTCTTCTTTCTTTCTTTTCTGTTCTGAGGAGGCTCTATTTGTAAATATCATTCTGATTCTGGTAGGAAATCCTTATCAAAGAGGAAGGTCTTGCAATGTTTCCTGAAGGTGGTCTGGCTCTGAGTTACTCCACTCTCCCTGAAAATTTGTTCCACAGCTGGGTTCCCTTTGATTCAGAAGCTTGGATCTCCATCAGTCATGTGGTGCATCCTGGGCTTTCTGATCTTCACTATCCCAAAGGAATGCAACTGCATTGGCAGTCCATGAAGAAGCAATCTCTAGTGTGGCTGGGAGATGATCCATTAATGACTTTATGGGATTATCATCAAGTGGCAGTGGAAGAAGTTTGGGATGGAGGGACTGGAGCACAAGGCTGATATGCTGATGGCAGCCTACCTGTGTGGGAGGCAGGTACCTGCATTCGGCACAAGCTGGAGCCTTTGCTTAGTGAATAAGTCATCCAGTCTGGAAGTGACAAATGCATGGATCACTGGCCAGGTCATTGCCTGAGAGGAAGGGGCAAAGTTTATTAGTGAGCAGTAGGTGAAGAAAGGTTATTTGTGGTCATTAACATACCTCATCACACTTTGTAATGTGTCAAACAGGATTCAGAGGTATCGGAGGGGTAGCCGTGTTAGTCTGTCTCCACAAAAACAACAAGGCGTCTGGTGGCACCTTAAAGACTAACAGACTTATTTGTAGATGCAAATAAATCTGTTAGTCTTTAAGGTGCCACCGGACTCCTCATTGTTTTTGAGGATTCAGAGGATTTGCACCACTTTGCCTTCAATGAAAATGTCCTAGCTAGTTCTTCAAAGTGCTTCCTCTTCTAACCAGCATCAATTTGGATTTGTTATTTGAAAGATAAATTAAAAGATACTGACTAATAGATAAAGATAGCTAGATACACTGCTAGGTTTGGAATAATTTGTAAAGTTCATCGTTCTAAACAAATGTTTGTTTTAAAAGCAACTCATTGATATATTACCTTTTGCTTAAAAATTTTTTTTAGTTACATGCTCTGGGATATGTTTTCAAAGCCATATAGAGAACTAGATGCACAAATATTTTTAATTGGCTCAAGGTGCACTGTTTTGGAAATGAACCTATACAATATGCGTACTCTGTCACCAATAGCCTGGGGATACCAAACACTGCAATTGAGACATGACCTGGATCTCCATTGGGTCATATATATAGCAGCTCTAATCATGGGAATTAATAGGAATCTTGTTCCCTTTCACTCCTGTTCTTACAATGCAATGGGAACTGTGCTAAACTCTCCTCCAATAGATATTACCCGTCACACACTTTGCATCTTTTTCCCTTGTAAATTGTGAAATCGTCTGCCTTTTGGTAACGTCTTCTAATTAGATGCAAATGAGAAAAGTTACATCTCCTGTGACTTTCATTTTCAAAATGTTATTGGAGATTGTTTGCAGTTAATGTATTTTTATAATTCGTGTTATGGCTGTTCGTAAAACTCTGCCTTTTACACAGAGTAGAGAGAAACACCTGTACTTTATGTAGCAATTAAAGCACAATCACTTAAAAATACTGTTGTTTGTCATAATGTATGTCCCTCTGAATACATAAAGGTAGTTGACTAGTTCGTAGTTAAGTGGCATATCTGCAGTATGTTAGAAATGCATGGCAAGCTGGCATATACAACCTATTCAGATTGTCAGAAAGTAAGCTACTGCCCTGGAGCAATTGTGATTTATGAATCATGGATGTGTGTGTCTGAGGGGGTGTCAATGTTTTTCTTCAATAAATATATAAATATATAATGTCTTGCATGTTCCTTCCTATGATTTTTTTTTCCTTCTAACTCAATGCTTTTCAGGTTAGACATTTCCCCTTTATTAGGGATCTACAGGTAAGCAAATCTAAGGAGCTGGTATAGACCTTATTAGTAATTAAGTAAATCTAAAAGATTAGTTATCAAAGATGCCCTTTCACATCACCATTGTAGTATAGAGCCGGATTTTCTCCTGCGCCTAGACCTAGACCTTCTTGCTCCAGGGGAGGGGAGCTGTTTATGGCTCCCTGATTTTCAAACTGCCCTGGCCCTCATGTGAGTTAGAGCAGCATAGGGGTTTCTCTAATTTCTGACAGCAGGTGTGGTCCCTACGTGACCAGATGAGAACTGACCCACGTCATGGCCCATCCCTCCCCTGATATGCCACCTACATCAGGCTGGGGGGTGGTTGGCTTTATACCAAGGGAATTCTAACCTTGGCCGCTCTCACCAGATTCTGGATTCTTTAAGATTCATAGATTCATAGATTCTAGGGCTGGAAGGGACCTCGAGAGGTCATTGAGTCCAGTCCCCTCCCCTCATGGCAGGACTAAATATGGTCTAGACCATCCCTGATAGACATTTATCTAACCTACTCTTAAATATCTCCAGAGATGGAGATTCCACAGCCTCCCTGGGCAGTTTATTCCAGTGTTTAACCACCCTGACAGTTAGGAACTTTTTCCTAATGTCCAACCTAAACCTCCCTTGCTGCAGTTTAAGCCCATTGCTTCTTGTTCTATCTTTAGAGTCTAAGATGAACAAGTTTTCTCCTTCCTCCTTATGACACCCTTTTAGATACCTGACAACTGCTATCATGTCCCCTCTCAGTCTTCTCTTTTCCAAACTAAAAAGAGGGGGCAGAGAATCTGGACTATGGTTTATATTCCTGATCCCAAGCCAGCTGGGGTTATGAAGAGGTTTTCCAGACCTGAGAACTTGTCTTCCAAGATTCAGCATGGAAAAGCTTTTTTACCATAAAGTCTTAAAACTCAGAGTAGAGGTTGAATGTGAAAGTGTTTGGCTGGACACAGGACTGGATCTTTGAAGTATCTACAAGCATCCTGTGTCTGAGGTTATGTTCTCATAATGCATTTCTATATGGAGTGGTATTAGTGTCAGAAATGAAGCTCAGATAAGAAAGTCATGACAGGTTCTGAAGTGCAGAGGATGGAATAGAGAACACATTGACTTTTATTAGTGACATTTACTCTGTTAGTATTCAGAGTTACATGAACTGAAATTTTTAATAATATGTTCAAATTTTTGACAAGGTATTTTGGAGATTCTGTCTTTGGCATCTAAAGATGTGAGCACGTTTGTTGGCGTGAATTACTATAACGGTTGATTTTTTAATAGAAAAAGATAAAGCAGCATTCTGGGGAAGATATTTCACTTCCTACAATAAACCAGAATGCATGTTTTTTTAACAGCACAGTTACACTGATTGATATGTCTTGTCTCCACACAGACTTGGAGAACATAGAAATTCCCATACTGGCTCAGACCCATGGTCCCTATAGTCCGTGTCCTGTCTCTGACAATGGCCAACCCCAGGTTGTTCCTTCTGAATGTCTTTAATGCTAAGTAACATAGCCGGGGATGTTCTCATTATCCTTGTCTAATGTCATTGAATTCTACTGAGCACTTACCCACAAGGATATTTAGTGGCAATAAGTGGGGGGAGGGATAGCTCAGTGGTTTGAGCATTGGCCTTCTAAACCCAGGGTTGTGAGTTCAATCCTTGAGGGGGCCACTTAGGGATCTGGGGCAAAATTGGTCCTGCTAGTGAAGACAGGGGGCTAGACTCAATAACCCTTCAGGGTCCCTTCCAGCTCTATGAGATGGGTATATCTCCATTTATTATTAAGTTCCACAAGCTAGTTCTGAGTTGTTAAAAAAAAATTCAGATTTAAATGCTTTGTATTTTAGTATAATTGAATATCATCTCTTCTTCCATTATAAGAAAGCAAATAGGAGTGCCTGGTTTTACCTTTTCTCTACCATTCATTATTTTGTATTCCTTTAACATGTTTTTATTGTTGAAACCCGTGTAAATCTGGAGTAACTCCACTGAACTCATTGGAGTGATACTGGAATTGCACATTTGTAGATGAGATCAGAATCTAACCCATGAGCCCTTTTTTAAAATGTTCAGTAACAGCTCTCTCCCTCCATTCCTTCTGATATCTTTCATTCCCTTAAAATATGTTATAGAACATGCAAAGCACTTGGATAAATCATTTTGTCCTACTTATTATGTACATGTAATGGTGAGTATTAATTGCCAAGTGCTGAAATAGCACTCGTTTTAGTATCGCATGGTCTGCTAAAGGTCAGAAGAATCTTTAAAAACTAATTACACAGTTAAATATATAATATGCCCTCGGGCTACAGTCCTCTTCGTTCAAATGCACAACTATATTTTGTGGCACAGAGTTACTGTTCAGGTTCTCCTGCCCAATGGGATCTGAATCCAAACCCCTCTCTGGTGTCTGGACTTACTCAAGAGTTGTATTGTATCTATTTATTATTATTTTCCGTTTGTCATTTGGGGGGTTAAGAAGCTTCAGAAGGAGGAATGTTGCAAATATGGATTCCACATGTTTTTGCAGTCTTAGACAAATAAATACTTGAACAAATTTAACAGACAGCCCTGATTGCTGTGTGTCAACCCCAGGCTTCATGGGAGGCTAGAGGGTGAAATCCGCTCCACCTGTGTACAACCAGAATATTTGGGCTCTATATAGGTGAAGTGCAGAGGTGACATTAAACCTCACACTAGGACTAGTGGAATGAAGTGCCGGACACCCTGTGGCCCCTTCTTTTGGCCCACCCCCATTATGCCTTTCTGTGACATGTAGAAAGTTAACAGGCCTTTCCCCACAATCCCTCTCTGCAGCACCTCCTCAGGGCGTAAGTGGTTACTTGAAACGGGAGTACATCCCCGTGCACTATGGAACTGCAGTGCATGGTAGCAGGGTCTACACAGCCAGTTAGCGCAAGGCAGGCGAGTGCACTGAAGATTCACACCATGGCTTGCTGCGCGTTAAGTCACTGTGCAGACAAGACCTTGCCCTGGCCCTCAACAGCGTAAGTGAATTTCACCATAGAAGACAGGAGCTGAGCAAGAGCACTGTGCTGACACAGTGGACCAGAGCACGACTCTTATCGCTCGGCTACACTGCAAAAAGAAAAAACAAACAAACATACCGCAAGTCTCAAAGCCTGAGTCAACTGACTCAGGTTTACACTACAGGCCTAAACAGAGCAGTATAGACTCTCCTGCTAGGGCTGGACCGCAGGCTCTGAGACCCTTCCCCCTCCCTGGGTTTCAGCCCGAGTCAGAGTATCTACACGGCTATTTTTAGCCTCATAGTGTGATTCCTNATGCCTTTCTGTGACATGTAGAAAGTTAACAGGCCTTTCCCCACAATCCCTCTCTGCAGCACCTCCTCAGGGCGTAAGTGGTTACTTGAAACGGGAGTACATCCCCGTGCACTATGGAACTGCAGTGCATGGTAGCAGGGTCTACACAGCCAGTTAGCGCAAGGCAGGCGAGTGCACTGAAGATTCACACCATGGCTTGCTGCGCGTTAAGTCACTGTGCAGACAAGACCTTGCACTGGCCCTCAACAGCGTAAGTGAATTTCACCATAGAAGACAGGAGCTGAGCAAGAGCTCGGCTACATTGCAAAAAGAAAAAACAAACAAACATACCGCAAGTCTCAAAGCCTGAGTCAACTGACTCAGGTTTACACTACAGGCCTAAACAGAGCAGTATAGACTCTCCTGCTAGGGCTGGACCGCAGGCTCTGAGACCCTTCCCCCTCCCTGGGTTTCAGCCCGAGTCAGAGTATCTACACGGCTATTTTTAGCCTCATAGTGTGATTCCTGAGAGCCCAAGTCAGTTGACCCGGGCTCTGAGACTCGCTGGTGTGGCATTTTTTGCTGTATAGCTGTACCCTTAGAGCTAATTTCTTCTTCTTTTAATATCTGAGTGGTGCATGTAAAATATGCCATAAAATTGTGGGTAATTGGATATGAATTGTGCATGCAATGACATAGTCACGGGGTAATACCTATGCATTCATGTCCCATTATTCCCCCCAACAAGAGCGCAGTGATAGTGAGCAGGCTTGGAGGCAAAGACTTCAATTCACATATGCCAGTGAGTTTTCAACATATGGGTCCAAACAGTACTCCGCCATTCAAGGAAGGGATTTGCATATTGGAGGGATTATTAATTATTACCAAGCAGCCTGCTTTCCTTTTCATTCTTTACAAATCTGTTACTTGGGATGATATTTGGCTAATTTTATTGTTCTTAAATGTCTTGTTAACATTAAACTGTCATTCACCAAAACCCGCAACCAGCTGTGATAAAAGACAAAAAGCAAACAAGTAGAAAATGAACCCTCCTTACAGTGCAGAACAGCACATCCAGCAAAAACAGCTCTCATCGAAACACCTTAGCTAGGCACTAGCCCAGCCTATTCAAATTAAAAACGAATTCTTTTAAAAACTTGTTTTAGAGAAACAGCAACTCTTCACTAACACTTCTGAGGAGTTAAATAATTCAGACAAACATTTGGTTTCTCCATCATAAAAAACTAGCATTCACCTGCTTTTTTTTTTCCCCCCATTCATTTTCTTTTGCATTACAAACTATCGAAGGCAACAGTTTGGTTGCACAAAATGGCACATGCAGTTTTTACAAAGTACTAAGAGCCAGATTTACAAAGGTATTTAGGCACTTCGAGAGGCAAGTGGGCTCCTAGTGGAATTTACAAAGCACCTGAGCAATTTATGCCCATTGAAAGTCAAAGGGGTTTAGGGGGCCTAGCTCATGGAGCACATTTGTAAATCCCACCAGGTTCCTACATTCATCTTTAGATGCCTTTGTAAATCTCACTCCAGGTACCTACATTTTTGAAAAGAGATGTAAGATTTTGTATGCAGATTAGATGTGGTTTTGGTGCTAAATAATGCCTGGGACTTTTAAGGGGGCAGCGTTTGTACCATAATTTCATGACTTTTGCCTTTTTCATCCTGACCAGCTTCATGACCTTTCATAAACTTTCCAAGATAAAATTGTAGCTTTGCTACGACTGAGTGTGCGCAGGAACACAAGTAAGAAAAGTGATAAAAGCTGAGTAATATACCAAAGAGCAGAACAGAAGATTGACTGTTCTTTTTGGACAGACGTAATTGCTCTCAGGGTCACATTCAGTGCCCATCTGCTTTGGTAGTCAGGCGTTCTAGGAACGATGTGAGAGAGGCGTAAAGCATCATGCTCACAACTGTAACATTGTAAACACATGAAACACAATTAGGATAGTAGTGATAGTAATAAAAGAAAGCAGGAGTATTTCCATCCATGAACAATTACAAACATGGTGAGGGGGGGGTGGTCACGGAAACAGAGGAAAATGATTCCCCCCAGTGAGGTTGAAATTTTAGTGGATTAAAAATTAAACTTCCATCTATTTAGCTCTGTACCTGCCAGTCACTGATCACATATACATCAACCTCCCACAAACCAGTCTTGCTGTTTATCCCTTTGTTGATCTGGCTGGAGAAGAAAGTGAAATTGACCAGCTGTACAAATGGTGTATGTGAATTCTGACATCAGCAAAAATAGAGAAAAAGATTAGTCAAAGAAAGATAAAACATAGGAATTGCCAGACTGGATCAGATGTTTTGTTCATCTAGTTCGGCGTCTTGTCTATGACAGAGACCAGCACCTGATTCTTCAAAGGCAGGTGCAAGAACCCCATGCAGCAGGAAGATGTGGGATAATCTGCCCACCAGAGGATTCTCCGGCTAACCCCTAATAATTAGAGATTGGTGTAATCTCTGAAGCACAAGGTTTTATATCCTTCTACAACTTTTCTTCTAATTATAACTATGAATATACTGTTTAGCCATTTAAATACCAAGTTTCTCTTAGAATGTTGTTAAATTCTTGGTCTCTACAGAAGCCTGTGGTAATGAGTTCCACAGTCTAATTATACACTGTGTGAAGTTGCTCATAATGAGCCCAGTCCTGTATGATGTCAGGAATACCCTCAATTCCCATTGAGGGCCTCAGTACCGTGTCATACCTAATATAAACAAAGGGGTTGGGGAGGTGGTCCGCACTAAGTAGAAAGTGACCAACTGAAGTTTTTGTCTTTCCTTTGGCTCCTAGCTCTCTGAACCCATCATTTACTCTGACTAGAAGGAACCATAGCCATGGCATATGATCATATATTGTGGCTGAAATCATGTGTCATTTTCAAATGTCATGAAACCATATCGTCCATGACTGATACAGGAGTGAAGGAATTGCCATACCACATGAGAGCAGTGATCCATTGATTCCAGTATCCTGTCTCTGCCTAGATGATTTAGAGGAAGGTGCAAAAAAATCCCCAACAGACAATTTTGGAAAACCTATTCATCTGGAAATTTCTTCCTAATCCCCCCTTGGTTCAAGCTTGGCTTATGCCCTGAAGCACAAATGTCTATATTTCTTCTATAAATAGTTTGTATGCTGTCTGATGCTGCTTGTAGACATTTTCATTTTCCATACCAATATTTAATCCATTTCTAAATCCTACTAAGATTGTGGCCTCAATGGCTCTAAATGAACAGTTATTTTCAATGACACCTCCCCCCCCCCCCAGAAAAAGTTTTTTTTCTACCCCGATCTTGCTAGGAAACGTTGACCGTTTCTCCCTGGCCACAATGATCCATGAAGAATTCTAGCAGTATAGAGGAGCACAATTTTCATGTACTGCCAGCAGCCAACAGAGATCCTTGCTTAGCTCAAGTGGTAGGGGGTTTTGCTTTCCAAGCAAGAGGCATTTGGCTACTTGGGTGTTAGGTGTGATGTGAGAATGTAGACAATAGAGGACGGGAATTCTAATCCCACAGTCTTTCTGAAGTGCTGAGTGACTGGTGTGTATCACAGTAATTGTAAGGTTCCTAGGTGACTGTAGACTGGCTACAAGGGAATCTGTATGATATATGTATGAATTCTGTGTGTCTTTGTACATACAATAAATAGGTACAGGCACATAGCAGGAGAAATTCACCTCTGTGCAGCGGGCCAGCGCCACTAAAGCTCTGGCTCATCCATAATCATTTGGAAGATATCAAGTGTGTCTTCAGAATTTGCCTGCTTAGTCTGCCTTGGGGAAGGGGATTGTCTTGGTGCAGATAGAGATTAGACAGCAATTTACTCGTCATCAGGGAAAGACAGTGAACCCCACTCTTCATTACAGGGAAGAGTGAATAAGGAAGGATGCATTTCCTGGCAAACTAGGGGATTGTGAGCCTTGCTCCAGTTTCCAGAGGGGATTTCCATAATTGTGTCTATTTCACACATGAGGCATACTTTTACTGTGAGGAAATGTACAGGTTTACGGTGGACCGTTTGTGGGGAGGGAGGGGAATCAGCTATACAAATGTAATTTTTTGTCTCTGACTGTCGTTTGGGCTGTACCAGTCAGGTCTGAAGATCTAAGTTAATTGCCTCGGTTTTATAACTCACATATGAATCATTGACAGCAGCGATTTGTCTCTGAGATGATTGTAACTTTGGAATTGATATTCTCTCTTCCCTCAACCAAACTCAAATATCCCCTGTGACGTTGTGCAGTCTATATGATTTTGTAAAAACATGATAATAAGTGAATATAATGTAATTGGAATAGTTTTATAAAAACATGATAATAAGTGAGTATAATGTAACTGGAATATGCTTCATGCAAAAGGTATCATCACAAAGCTTATAATCTACTGAGAGTGATCATCCTATTTGTATAAATGTACCACTCTTGTATCTAAAACTAGAAATATAAAATATAACTCTGAGGGCCTATTGTAATTATGCAAAGTGTGGGCCATTAATGGTGGTTTGGAATCTTGATGACTCCCATTAACCAGAGCCATTGTCTGCAGATGGCTGTATTTACCTGTGAGTCTTCCTGTATATGTGTGTGCTGGCAAGTGAGTAATGAAGCCTTGCAGTGACATGTGATCATGTCACCTGAACTGGAATCCATCTTTAACCTGGTGCTTTTCCAGTGAGGGGTGGGGGAACCCAGAGGGACAAAGGATTCCCGCCTTATGCAAAAGATATATAAAGGGGTGGAAGAGAACAGAGGGGGAGAGGAGCCATCATGAAGAATCCCCTAGCTATCACCTGAGCTGGAACAAGAGCTGTACCAGGGGAAAGAATTGTGCCCAGGCCTGGAAGGTGTCCAGTCTGAGAAAAAACTTACTGAAGCATCTCTGAGGGTGAGATTATCTGTATTCAGTTTGATTAGACATAGATTTGCGCATTTTATTTTATTTTGCTGGGTAACTTACTTTGTTCTGTCTGTTACTACTTGGAATCACTTAAATCCTACTTTCTGTATTTAAATAAAATCACTTTCTACTTATTAATTAACTCAGAGTATGTATTAATACCTGGGGGAGCAAACAGCTGTGCATATCTCTCTATCAGTGTTATAGAGGGCGAACAATTTATGAGTTTACCCTGTATAAGCTTTATACAGGGTAAAACGGATTTATTTGGGTTTAGACCCCATTGGGAATTGGGCATCTGAGTGCTAAGGGCAAGCAGACTTCTGTGAGCTGTTTTCAGGTAAACCTGCAGCTTTGGGACAGGTGATTCAGACCCTGGGTCTGTGTCTGGAGCAGACGGGTGTGTCTGGCTTCACCAAGACAGGGTGCTGGAGCCACCGAGCTGGCAGGGAGAACAGGAACAGAGGTAGCCTTTGCACATCAGTCTGGCAGCTCCCAAGGGGGTTTCTGTGATCCAACCCATCACATCCCCACCCCCTTTTTTTGTTGTTGCATGGGAGGCTGTGAAGAGAGCTTGCAGATACGTGCACTTGATAGTTGAATGAAAGAAGCGTTTTATAAGGTCCCACAATGAATTTGCATACCTTCTGTGACCTTCGCGTCTGCTCCCGGTGACCATACCACTCTTGTCTACTTCATGTACAGCCCCACCTTAGATTTTCCAGAAATGCTCCTTTGCTTAAAAATTCCTAAATCCTTGAATAACATAAAATCTGACTAAGCGAATGCCGAGGTGGATAAACAATGTTAGTACAAGAATGCGTTTGTTTGGTGTTCAGCTAAGACAGAGGACTGGATGGTCCAGTGGTTAGGCCTGGGGTTTGGGAGACCCAGGTCCAAGTCCCTGCTCTGCCAAAGACTTTGTGTGAACTTGAGCAATGGGAGTTAGGCACCTAAATACCTTTGAGGATCTGGGGCTTCGCCTCTCTTGGCCTCAGTTCCCCATCTGGACAAAGGGGATAAATAGCACCTCCCTACTTCACAGAGGTGTTGCAAGGATATGTTAAAGAATGTGAAGAACTTACATACTACACAAACGAGGGCCAGATAAGTCTGACAAAGAAACCAAATTGTGGTCTCATTCTAATCAAGGGGAGTTTGGGCTCTGATTTCAGTGGGACCAGGATTTGACTAAGCATGTGCCAGAATAGGTGCATGGGACCCAATCATGCATCAATGGCATAAGTGGTAGTTTAACCATATATGTCAGTGGGAGTAGGCTTATGGGGAGGCAGGTATGTCATGCAGCAACAGACAGATGTTTTCAGAAGTAATTTAAATGTTCTTTATTACACAGGTAAGGAGCATTTTTTCTTAAATTATCTGATGGTTTTAAAGACCTTGCTCTTTGTGTGATGCCTGAAGAAGATGCTCTAAACCCACATTCCCTATTACAGGATTAAATGTTTGGCTCATGGTTTTATAGAAAGAATGTTGTTTATTGCTCAATAAATCAGGTTACTATAATTCTAAAACCTCTACCTGAATTTCTGATCAGCATTTGAAATAGTTAATTCCTGCAATCGAGAGCATAGAAACCAGTATAACATTATCGCAGCATTAAATTAACAGCAACTTTGTCAACCACAAATGTGATCCTAAATGAATATTTTGCAATACAAAAATCCCTGTGAAACAATGCATTTGCTGTAAAGAGTTGCCTCTTTTGCTTGGATGGTATACACCTTTAATAACGGAACGGCTTCTTCAGATTGTTTTCACTTGTATAATGAGGAGTGCAGAACTGTAGCTTCAAAATTTGCCGCCATTTAATAACGCTTTTTCCTCTTTAACTTTTTTTTAAATATTAAACAGCCTTTGATCTAGTTAACATACAACGTTTCACAAACACAATAAATGTCATGTTGTTTGAGATTTTGTTTTGTTTTTATTTTAAATGCAGGGGGCTGCTTCTAGGAAATGTATTTGTGACATTAGCAAATGAAAGCCTCTCTTCTCCGAATAGGATTAGACCAAATCATGACAAAGGCTCTCTGTGCCATCCCAGCGCTGTTCCCCACAGTGGTGCTGAAGGGCCTCTCTAGGACACACGGAGGTTCAATGTCAGAGGATGGCTGAAAAGGTTACATTTAATTCATGGCCACTTGGGAGAGATGGAGTCACCTTCAGATGGAGGGGTGCAGTTCTTCCTGCCATGAACCCAGTACAGATAGCCGATAGGAACAGGAGACAACTACTTAAGCCTCAGAAATTCCACCAGCCACTACTGGTGTAACTAAGGCACTGTTGCTAAGGGACTGTAATTAGCAGGGAGCAGGAAGAAATTGGGAGTTTAACCTGGTGCAACACCATCATCTCACAATGTCGTACGGTTCACTTGGCGATACCTAGAGGGTTTGTGTAGGGTTCCATGGAAGCTTTCTGCAAGTTACTGCAATGTTTGTGACATATTTCAGCAGATGGCACTACTAGAGAAGGCTCCAGAAATGTTCAGCCCACTCCCCTGTCCACCTCTTCCTACGTATGCCCACGGAGAATCCCTAAGCCCAAAGATTGCATTATGACACTGGGTATACTAGAATAGGAAGCTCCTGCAAGCACCATCTATCCCAGGCACTGAGCGCCTCACACTCATTAGCGTATTTGTATTCCCATCACCTCACGAGAGGTAGGAAAGTCTGTTATCCACATTGTACAGATGGGGAACCAAGGCACACAGAGACTAAGGCCCAGCTCCTCAAAGGTATTTAGATGGCTAATGGGAGTGAGGCACCTAAATACCTTTCGAGGATCTGGACCCAAGTGACTTGCCCAGGATCAAGTCTGTGGCAGAGCAGGAAATTGTACCAAGATCCCTCAAGACCCAGGCTAGCACCCTAATCACTGGACCCCTGGGTCCTACCATGAACCTAATGTATGGTCTCTCGGCAAGGACCCATTTTGTGCACATGTGGTGTCCCCCTGAAATCAGTAAGGCTCTTCAAGGTCCATGTGCGGAGTCTTGGGGAGCCTTCAGCATTAGGCCAGCATCACACATTCATCTGCTGCTGTTTATAGATTTCCCAGCTAAGCACTTGTGTCAAGAAGTCACAAGTTCCCCGCAGAGATCAGCCGCTTGAAAAAAGAAGGTGGAGTTCGTTTTGGGAAGAACAGAAGCAGCCTATCAGGAGAGGATTGATTTCATTTGATTATTGTAATTAGTTTGTACAGTCTGCAACCTTATTACCTGTTCAAGTCACATCATCCCCTCCCCCCCTTTGTTACTTAGCCTTCGTTTCAGGGACTCAGCCTCTGCATCCATATTTGTATGTGGCATGATCTGTTGCCCAGGATCAGCTTGGAAATGACATCTGAAAGGCATTATTTCAGAATGTGTGCACAGATGACAACTTGACAGATACATGTCTGCAATGGTAGGTCATTGCTTAGTATGCCAGGAAATGAGCATTTCTGACATGCCTGTCTACCAGTTTGATATTCCTTGAAATCATGGACAAATGCAATGATTTTTCTGAATAAAAAGTACATTGTTTTAATGGGAGAGGGGCAAGAATGAAATGCCGCACTAAAGGTCGTCATTTACTTTTCATCTTGGCCACTAAATGAAGTAGTGCCTTCTGTAGTTGTTTTCCCCACACATCCTCTGGAGATCCCTAGCTTGAGTAAATACATTTGGACATAATCATATTAATAGATCAAAGGAAATGTACAATCTTATTGTAACAGGTTAATTGTTACTGGATCATTCTTACTGTTGATGGTCTACTGTACTCTGTCTCAGCAGTGAATTCAGACCTGCCTTCTGTTCCTAGCACTGTTTTTTGTTGTTGTTTTCATGTTTGTTATCACTTCGCTATTTCATTTGGCAAGGTTGAAATCTGTCCACAGCACCTAATGCACAAGCAAGCTTTCTATTGCCAATAGCTGTAACTTACCACGATAGCCTGGACTTTCTAGCCTCTGCATCCACATAAATAATGCATTCAACTTCCTGTAACTACAAGAATCCACAGAGTTTTTATTGGGGGAGGAGGAGAGGGGAGGAGATAGGGGATGGAAGGTGGTGGAAACAGCTGCAAGTAATTATTATTACTGATTAGACCCCAGCTGCATGGGGTTTTTTAATTAGCCAGTGTCTAACCCTAATGGATACATTGTGATATTTGTTAATGCTTGTTAAGTGTGGAAGGTTAAGGAATGAATTTTATTCTCTTCTGGCACACACATACGCACAAAATCCCCTGCGCTCTTTTAGCAGAGCTAGTTATTGAAATTCTGGCAAGGAACACTCATCCAGCAGCACAGCTCCAAACTTTGTATCTGATTGTTTCTTAATTATCTTGGTTACATGCAGGTCATTTTAGTTGCTTGAAAAGCAGCTTCAGTGACTGTTTTATGTACTGGAAAAGCTTAGCAGCATTGCTTTCCTGTTCAACCCACTAACCAACATGGTAAATGGATAGAAATGTAAATGCAGTGGGCATGTTATCCAGGTGCTGGTAACTGTCCCTGTTCCTCTCTCTAGCTCAATACCAACCAACCCTGTAGTAATGTGAATGTCATGCTATGGGGGAAGAATAACTGCCTTTTTCCTATTGATGCTGTAAACCGTGAAATGCTAGTCCCTGTGCCAGACTGTGGAATGATATGTGCAATGCATACAGTACCAAAGATATAACAGAGGGGAGATGCAGCAGAAAACACCGTTTAGCTATTCAGCTGAAGGTTTCAGATTAGAAACGTAACTATGATGATTTAGTTGGGAATTGGTCCTGCTTTGAGCAGGGGGTTGGACTGGAAGGTACCTTCTAACCCTGATATTCTATGATTCTATGCAACAAGCCAAAATTGGTTAAAATACGGAGTGCTGACTAAGCATATAATTCCCTTTGTCATTCTTACTTGACTGAATTTTAATTACTTGCTGGAAATCCACAAAGTTTTCCCTCCAGTGCCAAAAGAGTGATTCATTCATTTTCTTGGCTTTGTGGGTAAAGTAAGAGACAAGTATTAAATATTAAATCTCCTTGATGATGCTGAGATTATGAGACATGCTGATGTCTGTTCTTATTGGAAAATTTGCAGTATACAGGTGCTATGCTGTTGAAATTATTTTAAGCAGAGAAAATTTGGATTCAGCTGCTTAAACACCATGAAGATGCATTTGGGTAGACATGTCCAGAACTGAGCTAGACAATATAATTGAATGGATATCGTGATTCAGGATGTTGTAGATTAAATTCAAATTTTGGAGGTATTTGTAGAAAGCTGTATATTGAACTAGCTCTTGCACTGAAGTAATGATATTCTTTGCAAGTGAACTTCTAAAGATTAGCAAATCTTGAATGTATGATTTTATTGCAAAGTTTACTCCACAAATATAAGCCTGCAATATGTTTATGTTTATAACTTTGGGAGGTGGGGTAAGTTAGAAACATAGATAGCTGGGTTTGCGATGACCGGGAGAACCGAATGGTGACTTGCCTGCCTGATGCGAAGGTTGCAGATCTCTCGAGACATCTAGATAGACTTATGTGTAGTGCTGGGGAAGAGCCGGTGGTTGTGGTACATGTAGGTACCAATGACATAGGGAAGGATAGGAGAGAGGGCCTGGAGGCGAAATTTAGGCTGCTAGGTAAGAGATTGAAGTCCAGGATCTCCATGGTAGCATTCTCTGAAATGCTTCCAGTTCTACACACAGGGCCAGTTAGACAGGCAGAAATGCTGGGTCTCAGTGCGTGGATGAGATGATGGTATAGGGAGGAGGGGTTTAGATTTATTAGGTACTGGGGAAACTTTTGGGAAAGGGGGAGCCTATACAGGAAGGATGGGCTCCACCTAAAGCAAAATGGAACCAGGTTGTGGCACTTAAAATTAAAAAGGTCATAGAGCAGTTTTTAAACTAAGGGCTGGGGGAAAGCCGACAGGTGCTGAGGAGTATGTGGTTCGGACAGAGACATCCCTTAGCTAATGTGATGCCAATTTTTAAAAAGAGCTCCAGAGGTGACTCTGGCATTTACCGGCTGGTAGGCCTGACTTCAGTACCGGGCAAACTGGTTGAAACTATAGTAAAGAACAAAATTGCCATGTGGACAAGGAGGGTCCAGTGGATATAGTGTACTTAGATTTTCAGAAAGCCTTTGACAAGGTCCCTCACCAAACGCTCGTAAGCAAAGTAAGCCGTCATGGGATAAGAGGGAAGGTCCTCATGGATTGGTAAATGGTTAAAAGATAGGAAACAAAGGGTAGGTATAAATGGTCAGTTTACAGAATGGAGAGAGGTAAATAGTGTTGTCCCCCAGGGATCTGTACTGGGCCCAGTCCTATTCAACATATTTATAAACAATCTGGAAAAAGGGGTAAACAGTGAGGTGGCAAAATTTGCAGATGATACAAAACTACTCAAGATAGTTAAGTCCCAGGCAGACTATGAAGAGCTGCAAAAGGATCTCTGAACACTGGGTGACTGGGCAACAAAATGGCCGATGAAATTCAGTGTTGAGAAATGCAAAGTAATGCACATTGGAAAACATAATTCCAACTATACATATACAATGATGGGGTCTAAATTAGCTGTTACCACTCAAGAAAGTGATCTTGGAGTCATTGTGGATAGTTCTCTGGGGGGAAAAAGCAAACAGAATGTTGGGAATCATTAAGAAAAGGATAGATAATAAGACAGAAGATATCATATTGCCTCTATATAAATCCATGGTACACCCACATCTTGAATACTGCGTGCAGATGTGGTCACCCCATCTCAAAAAAGATATATTGAACTTGGAAAAGGTTTGGAAAAGGGCAACAAAAATGATTACGGGTATGGAACAGCTGCCGTATGAGGAGAGATTAATAAGACTGGGAGTTTTCAGCTTGGAAAAGAGACGACCAAGGGGGGATATGATAGAGGTCTATAAAATCATGACTGGTGTGGGGAAAGTAAATAAGGAAGTGTTATTTACTCCTTCTCATAACACAAGAACTAGGGGTCACCAAATGAAATTAATAGGCAGCCTGTATAAAACAAACAAAAGGAAGTATTTTTTCACACAATGCACAGTCAACCTGTGGAACTCTTTGCCAGAGGATGTTGTGAAGGCCAAGACTATAACAGGGTTAAAAAAAGAACTAGATACATTCATGGAGAATAGGTCCATCAATGGCTATTAGCCAGATGGGCAGGGATGGTGTCCCTAGCCTCTGTTTGCCAGAACCTGGGAATAGGCAACAGGGGATGGATCACTGGATGATTACCTGTTCTGTTCATTCCCTCTGGGGCAAATGGCATTGGCCACTGTCAGAAGACAGGATCCTGGGCTAGATGGACGTTTGGTCTGACCCAGTCTGGCCGTTCTTATGTTCTTAAGTTGTAAAAATGCTTCCATCTAGCACTGGTTGCAAAGCCTTGATTTTCTTTTTTAAGCTTCCCCATGGAATAATTATGCAGTATGTATATCATATATCCCCATACAGAGTTAGTCCCTTTACCCTATTTACATTAGTTTTCAAGGAATCTCTAAATTGAGCTGGGGGGGGTGGTGGTAAATCAGCCCCTAAAGATGGTGGGGGAGGAGCAGAAAAACACTTTTGCCCTCATCCTCGGGTTCTTTGTTAAGAACTCTATTTGGTGCAGAGCCTGCTGAGCAAGCTATAGGTGCTGTTCTTGTCATCTTTTTCTGAGGTTTAGTAGCGGGGAAGGAAGGCCCAGTGGTTAGAGTGCTAGCCTGGCAATCTGGAGACCTAGGTTCAAATTCCTGCTCTGCCACAGGCTTCCTGTATGGTCTTGGGTGAGCCACTTAGTGTCTTTCTGTGCCTGAGCTGTAGAATGGGGATCCCAGTGTGACGTTGTGCAGTCTATATGATTTTGTAAAAACATGATAAGTGAATATAATGTAATTGGAATAGTTTTATAAAAACATGATAAGTGAGTTTAATGTAACTGAAATATGCTTCATGCAAAAGGTATCATCACAAAGCTTATAATCTACTGAGTGTGATCATCCTATTTGTATAAATGTACCACTCTTGTATCTAAAACTAGAAATATAAAATATAACTCTGAGGGCCTATTGTAATTATGCAAAGTGTGGGCCATTGATGGTGGTTTGGAATCTTGATGACTCCCATTAACCAGAGCCATTGTCTGCAGATGGCTGTATTTACCTGTGAGTCTTCCTGTATATGTGTGTGCTGGCAAGTGAATAATGCAGCCTTGCAGTGACATGTGATCATGTCACCTGAACTGGAATCCATCTTTAACCTGGTGCTTTTCCAGTGAGGGGTGGGGGAACCCAGAGGGACAAAGGATTCCCGCCTTATGCAAAAGATATATAAAGGGGTGGAAGAGAACAGAGGGGGGAGAAGCCATCATGAAAAATCCCCTAGCTATCACCTGAGCTGGAACAAGAGCTGTACCAGGGGAAAGAATTGTGCCCAGGCCTGGAAGGTGTCCAGTCTGAGAAGAAACTTACTGAAGCATCTCTGAGGGTGAGATTATCTGTATTCAGTGTTTGATTAGACATAGATTTGCGTATTTTATTTTATTTTGCTTGGTAACTTATTTTGTTCTGTCTGTTACTACTTGAAATCACTTAAATCCTACTATCTGTATTTAATAAAATCACTTTCTACTTATTAATTAACTCAGAGTATGTATTAATACCTGGGGGAGCAAACAGCTGTGCATATCTCTCTATCAGTGTTATAGAGGGCGAACAATTTATGAGTTTACCCTGTATAAAGCTTATACAGGGTAAAACGGATTTATTTGGGTTTAGACCCCATTGGGAATTGGGCATCTGAGTGCTAAGGGCAAGCAGACTTCTGTGAGCTGTTCTCAGGTAAACCTGCAGCTTTGGGACAGGTTATTCAGACCCTGAGTCTGTGTCTGGAGCAGACGGGTGTGTCTGGCTTCAGCAAGACTGAGTGCTGGAACCACCGGTAGCTGGCAGGGAGAACAGGAACAGAGGTAGCCATTGCACATCAGCTGGCAGCTCCCAAGGGGGTTTCTGTGAACCAACCCGTCACACCCAGCACTTTGCTAACTCACAGAGCTGCGCTGTGAGGATAAAAACGTTAAAGATTGTGAACCACTCTGACGCTACAGCACTGGGGGAGATGAGAAGAATACTGTTCTCAAGTAAAACACATGCGGTGTGCTCGTCTCTCTCCCACTGCTTACTCTCCTAGGCAGAAGGAATGAGTTGGGTGCTTTATATTTCTTGTATTAAACTGCCTGCTCATTTCCTGAATGCTACTTTACCATATAATTCCCCTGATTAATTTTTCCATTGGACAATTCCAGTATTCAACACAGTCTGAGCCTGTGTATACATCAGCTGGGCAATTTATTGCCATTGATTAAAGCTCCTGAAATTCATGTTTAATGTCATATTCCTGAGTCACAGGGAGTGCCACAAACTCAGCTTCTGATTAGGATGAAAGAGACGCAGTGTCTCACATTTCACTGGAGGATGAAGAGAGTCAGAAGACCCTTTTGTTCCCATGAAATAACAGCCCATCTTATTGCGTCTTTCTGTTACAATTACCTGCAGCAAACATTGAAATGATTAACATTTCTTGAGAGAACCCGTAGTTTTTAGTAAAGCACGTTTCTGTAAACCACGGTGATTGCCCTTAAAGAGTCTGCATTCTGCCAATGGATAATATATGGGTATACGCTGTATGTATACATGATTCCAGAGTAAAGTCATATGCATGCTGGGATGAACATTAACCTTTCAACATTATGACATTCAAAATGACCGGTCTGCAGGTTTCTGATAAATATATGTTGTTGTGATTGCCCCCAGATGACACGCTTCCGGGTACATGTTCGAGAAGGCTTGTTGAACGTTGCTTCCTATCTTTTATTATGCACATCACAAGGGAATGTATTAGTCTTCACAAAGGGACCCCACTGAAGTTGAGCACATGCTTAAGTGCTGTGTCGAATTAGGGCCTATATGTGTTTAGCACTAAAACTTTCCTGCCTTTTCTTTAAAGGAGATGCAACGTACCAAAAACCATAGGTGAGAAAAAAAGTACAGATTTCCAGCACAGCTGTCCTCCCAATAACATGGGGCTATGGCAGAGGGAGGGGGAGGGGTCAGCTATGTGTGCATGGGAGAAAGCAGGATTCATGGGACATCTGCTTCTCTCTCTCTCTCTCTCTGTAGTTGGTCAGGAAGTAGACAGAACCTTCACTCCACCCCCGAGCATGCACTGTCCAGAAGTCATCTGCACCTACCAAAGGGCTGTCATGAATTCCTTCCCATGGCCCCTTCTTAGAGCAAGGTGGGAGCAGGGAAGGAATTGTGACTCCCNGCTTTCCTGCCTTTTCTTTAAAGGAGATGCAACGTACCACAGCTGTCCTCCCAATAACATGGGGCTATGGCAGAGGGAGGGGGAGGGGTCAGCTATGTGTGCATGGGAGAAATCAGGATTCATGGGACATCTGCTTCTCTCTCTCTCTCTCTCTCTCTGTAGTTGGTCAGGAAGTAGACATAACCTTCACTCCACCCCCGAGCATGCACTGTCCAGAAGTCATCTGCACCTACCAAAGGGATGTCATTAATTCCTTCCCATGGCCCCTTCTTAGAGCAAGGTGGGAGCAGGGAAGGAATTGTGACTCCCTGTAGATAGATGAGGCCCAGCTCCCTGGACCAGAGCCCAATCCAGCCATTTTAAAGAGGGCTGGCCCACACCTGGGCCTGCTAGTAGGCAGCTGGGGAGGGAGGGATGAGACAGGCGGCGCCTCAGAGGGGAAGTCACACTGGAGTGGAGCTAGCGCCTGCGGTGGGTCCCGGGAGCAAAGGGCTCAGGAGCAGCCCTGCGACTGCTGCTCCAGGAGGGGAGCAGAGCTGGCCGAGGCTAGGAAGCTTGCAGGAGGGCTTGGAGGGGTGGCCCTGAAGCCTGTCACTGAGGATTGAGTTAAGACTGTGTTCTGCTTGTCTGATAACCTGTGTTGTGAAAATAAACCTCCTTGAAGAGCTGAGCGCATGGTTTGGAGCCGGGGAGAAGCGACAGCCCTGGTGACACTCCCATTCAGAAAAATAATGTCTTCTGTACATGACAGCTAGGCTCAGGTTGGTCTTTGCTTTTAGCTTTTGCAGTTCCAGTGAAGGTCTTTCAGAGAAATAGGATTTCTCCTTATGCATTTTTTGTGTGGGAGTGTTTAATGGAGCTCTTTGAATTTCTCAGAGGTTCAGATGGCTGGAATTAGTCCCTGGGGAGATGGATTAGTGGGCAGAGGACAGGTGAGCCATCAAAGGTGCATGACAAATGGATCTACCATGTGGTTCCCCAATTTATCACATGGATATCCCCTTATGTATACATATTGATACACACACAAGTTGATACATTTTGGGGAGAGGGGGTAACTGCTGTCAGTGTTGATATGCATTGGGCACTCTTGGTGGTTTTTGATGACCTCCATCTTCTAAATGCTGCATTTATTTAATTGGAAGAAAGTGGCCCATAATCAATTAGAGGGATCCTTTTAATCTTAATCATCAATCCCTTATTAATGAATGTGCAGCTTTTTAATCCTCCTAGTTATACTGTTTTCAATTTCTCAGTGTATGGAAAAAATGGAATGAAATACAAATTGATAGAGTGGTTCCCTGTATTAATACCAGAAGAGCATATTGTTGCTCGTGTCTGTTTGAAAGTTCCAAGAGTGCAATGCATGGAATGAAGTCACTTTGCCAATACCAGTATTTTGCTACTAACCATCAGCCATTCTCAACCTGTGACTCAACATGTCCAACTGTAACATACAGTACATCTGCCCATGAGCACATACTTTGTCTCTTCGGGGCCTGATGCTTCCCTGAATGTAGTGTACTCTTAGGGAACCCAGGTAGGGAATATGATGAATTAAAGTGAGGGTGTAGCAGCTGGATATTTCAAATCAGATTACCCTGATGCTATGAGTAATAAGGCTTATCAGGCCTAATTTATAAAACCATAAGCAGGCTTGGGCCTGGTTAGTACATGGACCACCTGAGAATAATGTTACTCGTTGCTTTACTTTGCTGACAGTGGATATTCTTCATGGTGATTATCTATTTATATATACTTTATTTTGGGAAGTGTTTTATGTACATTTGTGGCTTGCTGGAGGATGATTCTCTATAGTGTGACATTCTGTGGCCTGTGCTATGCAGGAGGTCAGACTAGAAGGGTGACTTCTAGCCTTAAAATGTATGAAAGCCACGTTAGACACCTATTCAGTCAGAAGGACAGATACAGCCTCTACCAACTCCTCTGCTCACTTCCCCCCATCTCAGTCTTAATAATGATTTTTTCTCTCTTCTTCTTAAGAACTTACAGCAGTGAAGGGATTTATATTAAATTTACCGGCAAAATGCATCCCCAATACAAAAATATTTTGCAAACTTCTAAGTTCAAGTCTGCCATTTATTATATGGCAGGAGTCCAGTCACAGTCACACAGCAGCTTCATTGACATGGAATCTGTACAACCGTTTCCTCTTGGCCAAAGAGATCCAAGTCATTTACATACGCAGAAATACGGCTGTGCACAGGGAGTTAACCTAAGGAGACCCTTGCCTAGCCTACTCTTATGATTTGTTACCAGTGGGTTAGTTTGGTTAACTTCTGCACCTGCAAGCTATAGACAAGTCACCCAGACTCACTTCCCTTCTCCTTTCATGGTCTCCATTCCCATTAACCCATTGTTGGTTTGACTCCCCAGCTGCTCATCTCCTCTAGCCTGCAACAGAACCATGTTAAAACAATATACATCTTTCCTAGTATGGTAATGCAGGAATGAAAAGCCAAACCTTGCAGCTGCCAGAGGGAATTTTCAAGCTATTTGGGGAAAAAGGCACTAACAAGGGAGAGAACGCCTTCATTAGCAAATCTGTACCTGGACTTATGCATGTACAGAAAGACTGTAACCCAGAGACCGTTCCCTTGCAGTAGCTACCAAAAACAGCCTATAGGGAGAAAGCACCAAATGGCAAGAAATTCCCCCCCACTTCCCAGGTGAAGCGAGATAAGGCGTACTAGCGTGCCTCCTGTTCCAATACCTTCCTTTTTCAGAGCCTTACCTTAGACCTTAGCACGTTGGGCTACCCACATTTGCCATCCTTGCCTATCAACTGCCCTTCTCTCCAAAACTTCCCATTTTTCCAAATCTTCCCATCTTACCCATTAGCCAGGATGAGTAAGGCATGGTGTCCCTAGCCTCTGGGGCACCTGGCATTGGCCACTGTCGGTAGACAGGATACTGGGCTGGATGGACCTTTGGTCTGACCCGGTATGGCCGTTCTTATGTTATTATGTTATTATGTTCATGTTGAGGTGCTTGATGTGGTTCAGAACTGATTGTTTCCATGTTATTTGCGGTCTTCCTCTCTTTCTTCTTGAATTTTCTGGCTTCCATTCAAGGGCCATATTTGGTAAGTGTTCTTTTTCCATTCTCAGCACATGTCCTAGCTACTGATGTTGTCTTTTGTAGATTATTTGTGAGAGGGTCCCTTGACCAGTAATTTTTCTGGGCCAGACTAATCGCTTCTCAAAGCTAGAATTACAGCACTCAGGCAGATTGTCCCCCTGGCCCGGGTTCCATGCATGGAGCAGGGCCAGAAACGCAGAGTGGGAGAGGATGCAGACTTGCTCCCTGGGCTCCAATTCCTATGCAGAAGCTTGTTGGCACAGAAGACGGTAATGGAGCCCTGACGGTCCACAACAAGGGTGTGACCCCATCCACCCCGTGGTGAGGGAGGGCAGTGGGGTTTGTTAAACCTCGGGGGTGTGGGAGGGCTAGGGGGATTGAGTGGGT
Source organism: Platysternon megacephalum (assembly GCA_003942145.1). Lineage (NCBI taxonomy): Eukaryota > Metazoa > Chordata > Testudines > Platysternidae > Platysternon > Platysternon megacephalum. The sequence continues at coordinate 768,239 of QXTE01000338.1, forward strand.
GATGAGAGGAGCAGTGCAGCTGGCTAGGCGGGAAGGGGATCATGTGCGGGAGGATAGGAACTGAGTGCTACTGCTAATGCTGAGAAGGCAGACAGTGATCCAGCTCTAGTGGTGCTGTGTTGTAAGGGACCTGCAGTCAAGAGCAGGGAGAAGCTGGACCCACGGCGGGGATTACTGCAGCTTGGAGGGGAGCCAGGCCTGTCGTGATGCTGCTGAAGCAGGCAGCAGGAGGGGTTTGCGTCTAGACGAGTGAAGTGCTGAGATAGTGCAGACAGGCAGGGTCTTGGCATGTGGAGGAGTAGCTGAAACAAATGAGGAGCTACAGTAAGTTACTCTGGTTTTTGCCAGTCATGTTCAGCAGCTGCAGTGATGCGATGCAGGTTGAGCTTTTATCACAGCTCCCTCCCTCCTGCCCCGCCCCAGCTTCGCACAACCCTGCTCCCAGTGCCCCGGAACAGACAATCCCCCAGCAGGAGCAGGCCGCCTAGCGAGCAGGAGAGAGCTGTGTGCGCGGCGTGGCGCCTGTCTGCACCGTGGTGTGCCACTCTTCAGCAGAGGGTCGCGGCTGAGGTGGGCAGTGGGGACTCACCCGGCGTTCGTAAGAGAGCTTGTTCTAACGGATATGTGTGAGAGTCTCACAAAGCGCGGCCTGAGCAACAATTTCAAATGAGTGTGGACATGTCATGCGGATTGAAAACCTGGTGGAAGGGCTGAAAATAAATGGCCAGGCCAAGCACACTGAATTAGAGCTCGACGTACAATGGGGCCCTAGTGGTCTTCAGCTTGCAGTGTGGTGGTAAAGGAAAAACAACGGGCTCTTGGGCTACAGAGGTGTCACAGCATGAGCAAAGGAGGTGATCGTCCCTTTACACCCTCCATAGAACTAGACATTATTTATCAATTAACAACATGGCACTTCTGAGCCAGCCCCTACCACATTCACATCTGGTCATCTCCGCGCCAGAGAGATGTCAACAAAGAGGAGAAAACTGAGAGAAGAGCAACGGAAACGATGAATAGGGTAGAGGGAAAGATTCAGAGAACTAAACATATGTAGTTTTCCTAGAAGGCAGCTCCACGTGGGGGAATACGGTAACGAGTTACATGGATTTGGAGGGATCCAGGTGTGCGAAAGGGTCATAGTTATGGGTAATAAGAAAGCAAGGTTTGGAAAAAAGTTAGGCCGAATAAAAAAAAAATCCAGTGGTGAGATGCATTAGAAGACGTGTATAAGATACTCAAACATCATGGTCCTCATCTGTAGAATGAGGATAATACTCCCTATCTTGCTATACTTGCCGAAAGATGCAGTATTGATGCAACGTATTATCAGCTAGCTAATGCAAAGGTAAAAAGCTAAGCCACTCTATGTGATCAAAGGCAATCATTCTGACAAAGGTTTCTGATCACATCATAAACCTTAAGACCAGATCCCACAATGGAATTACAGCCTTAAATTGTTGATTATATTTTTATAAAGAATGTTGCTATCAGCTGTGGGGTTTTTTTTTTAATGTAACCATGGGTCTCTCCCCAGACTCTCACGTATTGTTCTGCCATGTACTATTGTATAGTTCAGTGGTTCTCAACCCACGCACTTGCAGCCCAATCAGCACAGAGCTGCGGCCCATGTGTCATCCTCAGGGCCACACAGGTAGTATATATATTGTGTGGATGCCACCCACATAACACAGAGAGAGCTGCATATGCAGCCTGCAATGGTAAATAGGTTGAGAACCACTGCTGTAGTTGGTCAAACAAAGATACTCTGCATGGATGTGTTTCTGGAAGGTGCTGAGTACCTTGGACTCCCATTGTCTACTGCTGTAACATTTTGGCATTGTCTAGCTTATGAGAGCTTGATTTCTGAGCCTTAATGCTCAATTTGTTTTCATTTAAGAGGAAGTATTTGGTAAACATAGCTGAGCGCAGACCCCTATTGGTTTAATTTAATATAATGGGACAAAGTCATTCCTGGTATAATTCTTTTGACACCAGTTGATTTTCACCAGGTATAAATGTGTCCCAGTGGCACCAAAGAAACTGCTGGTGGTGTTCAATCTCGATAAACAGCAGATCACCCATGGAACTACCTCAGTGTCAATAAACCTACTTTATACAAAGATTAGTTACCCTTACACTGAGGTCTTGGTGGGAGTTAGTTATTTTTAACTACCATGAATAAATAAAAAGGAAACTACTCACTAAGTAACATTCGAAACAAGAAGCAAAACCAGGACAATTCAGAGGGACTGATTCTTTGTTTCCTTGCACTTTGTGCCATCGTTCGTACCAGTATAAAATGGGTGTAAAACACTGCCAACTCACTGGTGGACATGATGGCACAAGGCAGAGGAGGGGGGCTGAGAATCAGAGCTCCTTTTCTCATTGTATATGTTAATATTATGCCACATAAAGGGCCTGAGTCTGATCTCCATTACACCATTATAAGGCAATCATTGACTTCAATGAAGCCGCTCCTTGATTTATGCTAATTTAAGTGAGGCACGAATAAGCACCATAGGACGTAATAAATCTTTGCAATACAGAGAAACAATGGGCCAAGTTAAGAACAGAGCAGAAGCTTTATTAATGCTGGATTTCCTTGATCTTTGTCAATTTCAGGAGGGACCTAAACATTGTATTTTCTGTATCAGTTACAAACTAGCTCTTGAGAGATTGATTTTCTTTTAAGAATGTTAAATTTATTTCCAAAACAGAATTTAAAAAGCTGATGCAATCCCCATCTCCATAATAATTTACAGGCAAATTTGTCAAAGATTAAAATGATTTTTTTTTTCAATATTCGTTTCCCTAAGATGCATCACCTTATTGTTAGAGAGTTAAACTTATTAGAGTGATTGGGAAGGAATGCTATCTCTACGCGTCAGGCAGGAAGAAACTGCAGTAGAAAAGCCTACTTCCCTTGGGAGAGATCAGATATCAGACTTTGCTGAGCATCGGGTCCAACCCATAAGCCTACCATCTACACCCCCATCTCAGCTTTGTTAGAACTGCTGTAATCGATTACCATCTTCTTCTGACCAAACAGTGGAAGGAAGAGAGACAGAGAGAGAGAGTGCATAACTGCTGCCTGCCTGCCTCCCTTTGATTTGATGGCCTTTATTCCTTCTAATTGGATAAAATAGGAAGTCACTAGCAGTCCTGTGTTGCTGGGTGTACTGATTTCACTCAAAGCAGTCCTGCAGAGGGGCGGGGGTGGGGAGAGAAAGGAGAGAGGGAAACAGACTGTGAGGGAGGAGAGGGGAAAAAAAGGGGAGGAAAGTGAGCGAGTGCTCAAGAAGGACAAAGGGGGGGGGGGGAAGAAGGGAGTTACCACCCTCCTGGCATTGCTCTTCCTTTCAAACCTCTGTGTAATGATATTGTTTGCAGTGATGCTCAGAGAGCAGGCACCTGCTGCTCTGTAATGATTCAGCCTCTTTCAGCCGTTGCTTTAACACAACAGGATGCTGTTGCTACTGTCACTGTTACCTCTGCCGCTGCTGCCGCCGTTGCTGCTGTTCCTGATTTTGCTTTTGCTTTTGCTTCTGCTGCATGACAATTGTTTTCTTCATCTAAGCAGACACCAGCCTCAGATGCTCAAGGTGAGGAGCCAGCCTTTCGCCCTGGGCTATTGGTTCACTTAATCCAACAATTTGTGCTTTGTTTGGTGCGGTTCCCCCCGCACCACCCCCACCATCCCCCTCGGAAGAGCTGGGATGGCTTGAGAGGCGTTGAAGGAATTATAAAAGTGGCCAGGAAATGGGAGCTAAATAATTACTAAGCAACTCTATTTCTTGTTTAATAGGAGAGGGGTTTTTTATTTTTATCCTCTCCCAGTTCAGATGATGTTCTTGAACTTGGACTCTCTACTGACTCCCACTGTATGATTTTTTTCCAGAGTTGGGTGATTTGATTTTTGCCTGTCTCATAGTAATGGACTGTGATAGAGTTAAGGCGTTTTGGAGGTGAGCTGGTTGAGATTTTTATGCTTAAATATGTCTGAAGTATCTGCAGAGACTTTTCCCCACTCCTCGACTCAGCTGAACCCTGCTGCGTCTCTCGAAGGGCTCCCAGCTGAGGACAACATGTCAGGGATGCAAACAGAGGACGGGAGGGTCCAGGGAATAGCAGGCCTTGCTGCTACTTGCTGCGTGTGCCTGGAGGCAGAGCGATTGAGGGGCTGCCTCAACTCTGAAAAGATCTGCATCGTCCCTATCCTGGCTTGCCTGCTCAGCCTGTGCCTCTGCATTGCTGGTCTCAAGTGGGTGTTTGTAGACAAAATTTTCGAGTATGATTCTCCTACTCACCTAGACCCTGGGAGGATAGGGCAAGACCCAGTGATTTCAGTGGAACCTACTGCTCTGTCTGCTTGGGTGCCTTCGGTGGTGCATACCTCACCTTTCCCAGTCCCGAGCCCTGAAACCAAGGCTGAAGTTACAGTGCAAGCTGATAGTTCGCTAGTGCCCTCCGAGCCTTTTCTCTTGCCTTCTCCGCATAACCGTGTCTTCGATTTTTCATTGTTGTCCTCCACCGCACCTTCCTTCCCTCCGCCCACGCTGGAGCCTGAGGTGAGAGGGGCTACCACCCTGTCTCAGGCACAAACAACAGAAACTAATCTCCAAATCGCTCCAAAACTTTGTAAGTAGCAGCTGTTTTTTTCTTCCACAAAGGACTTTGATTGTTCTGTATCTTTTCCTTGAATCTGACATTGCATGTTAAGTTTGAATAAACTGAGCGAGGTACAGGGGTGGATCACAAGCTCTCTGAAACTGTTGCTAAGTAGACATGGTGGTTGTACCAGAAATATGTCTTTAAAAAATATCCTATCCTGGCCAGTTATCAAGAGGCAAGTCTTCACAAGTTATTTCATTGCATACATTATACAAAAGGATGAATCACTTTATTTACATTTTGATTGGTATCTTTTTCATGTAATTTAACCTGCCATTTCAGTGATCAATTTGATTTGCATATTGCTTTGAGTCCCCTATATTTGTTAATATCATTGTCCTGTCTGTAAAGCACTTCTATTTCCTCTTTCCTGTCTTGCATTGCTGATAAATGCCCCTGCCATCTTCCTGAAGCAGTCAGTGAGTGCAGGGAGAAAGGGCTCCAGTACATTTGTAGCAGCTCTAGACATTTCAGAGTTGTTAATGTAGCAATTACAATTATGGCTATTTTTGCATTCAGGGCTCATTACAGGGTTTTTTTTCCCTCCTCAAGGGTTTGACGCTGCAAAGCCTTACTCGTGAGTGTTGTCTCATTGATTTAGCTAGGATGACTTGGTTAAGGAGCTCATGCGTGTAGAATGGGGCCCTGAATGAGCCTTTTACAAATCAAGGTTCTGGAGAAATTTCTCCGTGCTCATTGTAAAACATCTAAGTAATTTCTTGCTGGAATATGATGTATTGGATGTTTCATTGTAACCTGTCAGATGGGAGCAGGTTAGGCCGGACGGCCTGTGATCTCTGTAACTCTTGTAAATGAAAAGAGAGCATGCTGCTGTGCTCAAGCCCTGGCCGGGTATCCACAATCGAGGTCTCCAGTGGTTAAAACTGGCAACAAATTTTGTTGTAAGCTTGCTTAGGAGAACCTCTAGTCTCCTTCCTTTGTGCCCTTCCTAAACCACTACAGGCTGATGACTTGGTGATTCATATGTACTTGGCCTCATCCTGTTTCCATTGAAATCAATGAGAGTTTTGCCACTGAATCCAGCTTTGAAGCATGCTCGGACTCAATGTCGGCACCAGGAGCTCTTCCAGGAATCATCTTGGGTTAGTTATGTTTTATATTAGAATATATCATGAGCCAGATCCTCAGCTGGTGTATGTAGGTATACCTCCATTGACTTGACCCATGGTCCAGTTAGGATAACACCAAATGAAGTTCCAACGATATTGAAAGGAAAATTTAAAGATAAAAATGTGTAGCCTTTTGCTTCAATAATGCATCCATCATGGCCTGCTGTTAGATGGAGAGTAAATTTTCTGAGGATAAGAGTCTGATAAGAAAACACGGGTGTGCAGTCAAACAAAAGCTTTATTTGCCTACTTTAAGATCAGTTGGGCGACTATGGATTAAGTTATTGGGACCAGCTTTTGCAACAATGACAAAGGGTTTTTTTCCTCCCAGAAGTCATTAGCACAGCAACTCCTTTTTGCAGCAGTATCATCTACAAATCTCATAAGTATCATTAAAGGTGTGACAGATGTCACTGCAGTCACCACCTCTTTGCAACTGGCAAAGTGACCTGAGAACGCCATCCCGCTGCAATGGCTTGCGGGTGGGGATGGGGGTGGGAGGAATCAAAAGCAGCTTCTGAAAAACAGCAACATACCACCCTGCAACATTCAACATGGAAGAGCTGGTTTGCCCTCACTTGATCACTCAGAGTCTGAAGTAAATGAAAAAAGACTAGCTGGTGAGCAGCCACAGGCAGCAAGCCATTATCTGCATTCAGATCCACTCACAGCTGGGAAATAAATGGCTGTCCGGGAATTAATTTTTTTAGATAAATATCTACTAAGTGTGTTAAGGGATCTGACTTCCACATAGATCTTGATAGAAAGGCAAGAGGGGGTTGGCAATTGATTTTGTTTGGTTTGCACTGAGTGGGAAAGATTTACTGCTGCCTAAAAGCATAAGTGTAGCAAGTTCTGAAGCTTCAAGCAGCTGCAGTTCCTTGAATCCCTGTGGAAATAAGGGTGGGAAGACAGGTTGCACAATATCTGCCACAGAGTTGAAAGAGGCATTTGGTCCTGAGGTTTTTTAAACTGCATTTCGAACCTATTCTATGTTATGCCCAGCAAAAGTTAGAGGGATAAACAAGAAACTGCACTGAAACTTTATTCTTTATGAACAGTTGTGTCAAGTATCAAATTCTGGGAATGGTGTCTCAGGAAGTAACGTCTGTAAATTGCCTTATGGCATCTCACCCTCTCTCCTTTTTCCGGCATGACTAGGTAATTTATTCAGAAAAAGCATGTGAGCTTTCCCTTTGCATTGATAATTTTTCATCCAGGACTAAGTAAGAGCTGTCATGGCTCCTATTCTGTGACTGACGTATCATTTCTGAACCAGACCCTTCAGTGCACTTTAGAATCCTTTTCTCCTCTTCCCTTTTCTATCTAACTCAGCATATTCTGTTTAGAGCTATACCCTTCAAGGTCATAGTCTGCTGTGGGCTAATTGATTCTTCTTTATCCTGGAATCTGGGAGAGAGCAGGAGAGAGACAATCCTAGTAATTGTGTCAGCTGTGTTAGTCCCAAACCCAGTCTACCTTGTATTATTATACGTTGTGTTCTCCCAGTACAGAAATAGTGCCTTTCCTCCCTTTGTGGCGCCCCATTTTAAATTGTCATTTTTCCTTTGCTGAAACAGAAAACAGAAGCAAACATTTTTAAGTCTCCACTTATGAGGCATGTCAGTTTCAGCTAAATTATATGTGTGAATGTTTCATTTAGGTGCGGTCTATATACTATACTATACTATACTATACTATATAATAACATAATATTATGTCTAAGACATGTAGATCTTATGAATAGGAATACAGTGCAGGAACTAAATTATATTTTTTCTCTTTAAGTGCAATCCTGCAGCAACGCATCACGTACTCTAATGATTATGTTTCCATAGTCCTCGAATGGGTATGTTTTCATAATAATTGTTTTGTTTATAGCTGCATAATACCTAAACTATTCCTCCCTTCTGATAGATCTTTAAGCTGCTTTCACTTTCCATTTAAATGGATTGTGCCCAAACCAATTAAGTTCTTAAACCTATTCATGTGAGCAAAATTGATAATTTGCAAGTGAAGGTAGAGGATAAATTGTAGCTAGAAAGCTGTGGTGCTAGTCTTAAGATCTCAGTAACATTCGAGTTAGAGCCATGGGTTTTATAGCTCCTCTGGACAGCCACAGAGTCTGATTCATCACTTCCTTGGCCTGAGTCTTTGTAGCCCTGCATTTTGCGTAGTCAATTGCATCAATGCAAAGTAACCGTAAAACACTCAGATTCTGACTTTGCACTAGTGAAAAGGACAGTATTAGGTGCAAGGCAACAGCGAAATGGGCCCCATCACTCTGATTTGGTGGTATTTAACACTCCCTTTGCACGGGTGTAATTGACTGCACAAGGTGGGTCAAATTCTGCTCTCAGGTTGCATCACTTTAAATCAGAAGTAAATCCATTTTGCTGGAGCAGCTTAGATTAATATATCAGCATAGCTGAGCGCATCATTTGGTGCAAGACCTGCAACCTGCCGGCAGGCATCTTGCATGGCACTGCAGAGCTGCTTGAGCTCATCCCAGGCAGGCCCAGCCTACACGGCTCCTTTGTCTTTTTATCTTTTCATTTTTGTTTTCCTCCGTCAGCTCAGGTGATTTAGTCTCTTCTGACATTTCTGCCACTTGAGATGCCTGGTTTGACATTTCTGGATGAAGTGCTGCCTCACTCTCTTCATGGCAGAATGGCTCTTCCTTGTGTCTCCACTCCTATACACACTGAGCTGGCATAGCCAAGTGGTCAGCCTATGAAACTAAGTCTCGTGAGTTCTAATGCTAGCTCTGCCAGTGACTGTCACTGCGAGCAAATGACCCCTCGCTTCCTCAGTTTCTCCATTTGTAAAATGAGGATGATAACATGTCCCTATCTCCCGGGGGTTAGCTGCCGCTTGCACTGTGCATTAAAGATGGAAAGCTGTACGTATTGTTGCTACTGGTCTGCCCTTGGCTTTGACAGCTCTTCTGATTGTCATTTCTCTGAATTCTGCCTCATATTTTACTTGTCTGCCCTTTTTCTTCCTTTGCTCAGGAGCAATGTCAGCAAAATGATTATTTTCAGTGTTCAGGCCATTTAAAAACCATCTCGGACTTGAGAACAGGACCATTTAGCTCAAAAACAATCCTCTTTCCACTCAAAATAATCGATGCACCATGGCATAATTTCTGATCTAAATGGGCCTATTTTAGGGTTTGGAAAAAAATGAAGGGAAAACTTGACTTTTAAGTGGCTTTACATCACATTGTCGATATTTTCCACATTTCTGCTCCTTACCCTGGGTTCTGTGCCCTTAACTCTTCTGTTTTTGCTGCCTCCTTCACCTCTTCTCGTTTTCCGTATTGGCTCTTATATCTCTGCATTTGAGTTTTCTTCTTCACCTGCTCTCTACTCTCCATCTCAAACCCCCCCACCGCCACCTCTTGCTTCCCTTATGCAATGGTTTTCACCGTGCAGGGATTGTGTAATCTGACAGGCCTGGGTGTGCTATTCCTTTCTCTTTCTCTGCTACTGCAAGTTGGGGAATGCGTTTTGGGGTCTCTCTACGTTGCCGTTGGACACCTGCAGCTGAATCAGGCTCGCAGAGTTTGGACGAAGGGGCTATTTAATTGCAGTGTGGACCTTCAGGCTTGGGCTGCAGCCCCAGCTCTGGGATCCTCCCACCTTGCAGGACCCTAGAGCCAGGGCTCCAGCCTGAGCCCGAACATCTACACTGCAGTTAAACAGCCCCTTAGCCCGATCCCCACGGGCCTGAGACAGCTGGCACAGGCCAGTCCTGGGTTTTCAATTGCAGTGCAGACATACCCTCAGAGGTCGTGCACAGAGCTGTGTTCAGTAAGGGGGACAGAAAGGCAGAGCTGATAAACAGCCTAGGGGTTTATTTCCTGAAGGTTAAACATAAAGGAGGGGAGATCAAGAGATGGCCTCCCATTCCCAAAGCATGAGTCTTGAAATAGCTGGGGCCTGATCTCATGCCCAGTGAAGTCAATGGCAAGGCTGAAGGTGCCAGCTCAAACATGGCCTGTTCTGTTGACTGGCCTCCATTACTCCAGCAGCTACTGATAATAGAGGGGTTTGTCTGGTATGTGTATGTATATGCTCGACTACCCCATTTATCTACAACAGGTTACACCCTACACCTCTGGAAAAATGACCAAGGGTCCCAGCGAAAAAGCATTCAAAAGGGTCCCCAAACCCACAGTGCAATATAGAGACGCTGCTGGCTGCCTAGCATTGTAAATCCTGAGAGATGTAGCTGGGCCTCTGTTAAGCAGGTTTGGTTAAGGATATTCCCGGATACTGAGCCCTCCAATCTCTGTGTATCCCTAAAGCGCTGTCACTGGAGTATCCAAGTGCTGAGAGGAGCTTTAGCCATGTGTAATCAAGGTAATAATACCCAGGGTTGTAGTGTATAAGCACACGTGCGTGTGTGTGAAACAGGGGTGGGGTGCCATAAATGTGGATCGTTCATATTAGCTACAAGTAGCAGGGCCATGAATGAAGTATTCAGGTCTTCCAAAAGATGCAATAATAAAATCTTTATAGCACCATATAGGATCACACATTTTATTCATTTTGTGAAGTTTTGGTTCTTTTTTTAGTTTCTTGCTCCCGTTTTTCCCCTTTTCATGAAATTAATTGATTGAAAACCAATTATTCAGTTTGTATGTGCAGAAGGCTAAATTGATCTAAAACCTATGGGCCACATTCTGCGCTCGCTCGCATTGGTGCAAACCCCCCCAAGTCACTGGACTGTAGCTGTAGTAACTCAGGGCAGTGCTTGACTCAATATTTGGTTATAACATTCAAATGTGTTGCCTCTAGTCATTTCTAAAGCCTTTGCTTGTAAAGATGCTCTGGGTTTTTCAGAGTGAAGTGATTGCAATTACCCATTTTTTAGTTTGTTGGGCCTGCTTTTGTTTATAATTTCTTGATCTGAACATTTCTTTGTAAGCCTCCTTTGTCATTGAAAATTAGGTATTTGCTCTTACCGTGGAGAACTTCAATAATCTTTGTCTCTTTATATATGTATATAGCCATGTGTATTTGTTATATGAATGCATATATAAATGTGTAATCTGTAAGTATATATGTAAGTATATATTCGTCATGATTTCCTGTCTGGGGCCATAGCACGTCATTAGTTTCTGATCAATGGGGAGAACTGCTTAAAAATTGGTGGCATGATAAGGCCCTAAGTTTGGATTTTCACTACAGGGAACTTGAATTATTATCTTTCTGCACCTATTGTACTTTTAAGTTCACTATTATATTTGCAGCTTGCATTGCAGATGACATTCTTTGGCTCTAAAAAGGGATATGCTACTTTCCCAGCAGTAGACAAGAAGGCATAATTTGGCTCAGATCACGTTAACATGTATTTGTGCATTTACTCTGCGAAATGGAGCTGGAATGATATAAATGAAGCCTTCTACGTTTGATCATTTGCAGTCCTGCTAATGGAAATGCAATAGATTTGCTGCAGAAACCCAAGTCTGAATCAATATCGATTCAATGAGGCAGCTGGTTCAGGGAAAGATCATATGATAGCAATCTACAGCAGACAGCACCTGAGCAGAGGCCACTCTGGCTGTATGGCGGAAAAGGGCAGACAGGCCTGATAAAATAGCATGGCAGGTGATGAAGGGCTTCCTGTAGGAAAAGCATATTTTATCAAGGTCATAGAGGTGTTAGGAGAAAAGGCTTCATGGATTTATTGGTTGTGATTGTCGGTACTGTACTGTTTCTGGGTGCAGGTGAAATATTTCTTTGGGGAGTCCTGGTCAGTTTATGGAAGCTGCATCTATTCTAAGAAGAAACTATGCAAAGTGAAGTAGGGAGCATTTAGGCTCAGTCCTCAGCAGCCAGAAAGCTCCCCAAAGGTGCAAATGAGAAATCCACCTAACACAGGAGATTCCTTGGGTAGCACAAAGCTGATGTAACTGACCTGTGCTAACTACCCTCCCTGCTACATGCAGGGGCTGTGTCAGAGACACAAGGGGGTTATCAGGAGCAGATTGGGACAGGATTGAATGTGTGGCATAGTGGCTGACTGCCTCTGGCATAATTTAGAGCAGCCCGGAGGGTTACAGTTACACTAGATGTAATTTCAGTCCCCCGGCCAGCCCAGAATAAGGGAAGAGGAAAGGTGGCATAAAGCTACTACCTCCTCTATTTTACATTATTACGATCAACTAGTTCATAGTATTTCCTATTTAAATGAAATACAACTTTTTCATGTATGATTCTTTTTCTTACTATACTCTGTCCTGGAACAGGCTGGCAAACAGTTCAGAAGACTCAGATGGGTACTGTATTTTTGGCAGTGCATGTTTTTCTTCAGTTTTTAAGATGAAAGGAAATCAGTCATGGCCTGGTAGTTGCGTGATGCCAGGTAATGCATATGAAGCTATGATCTTCAGTATGATTAGTGACATGGTTCAGTTTTGCTCTGGAGTTCCTGAAAAAGATTGGAATTGTATACTTTTACCAGTCAATTAATTCTTCAGATTAGACACATCAAAGGGGTAAAAGACATCAGGCACATTCAAAAGCCTCTCTGAATGCAAAAGAAACCACCAACCTTATAAAAAGAAATGACTTGACTCTTCTAAGGTGTTGATTAAAGTCAACATGAAGGTGCCAGAATTAGATTCAGTAAGAGAGCACCTCACAACTTCAAGTGCCTTTGTTATTTTGGCTATGGTAATTCAGTGTCTGCAGCCTTAGTAGACACACTGGCCTGAATTCAGTAATACTAAAAGCCCTTTTCTGCCATTCTGGCAAAAATAATGTAACACCCTCTCTAAGGCCCATGAACATTGCCAGAGCACTATGAAAAGGCCTTTGTGTAGCTAAGAATTGGGCCCTCATCCTCATAGCCCTCTGTGTGCTCTGCCTATTCCAGGAAGTGGTACCACTTTGCTCACAGATGTAGCTTTTGTTTGTCAGTGGAAGTTTTTGAAGGCATCCACCATAGGAAATGCAGGATTGTCCTCTACAATATAATGTGTAGGGATCTGACCAATCTAACTTTAACTGTCCCAAACAAGGGGTCTTCCATCAGCTCCTTTGAGTGGTTATTCCCCACATCTCACATTCTATGCTTTCTTGCTGTACTTTTATTTACTGCAGTTCATATAAAATACCACAGCAGGCTTCAAGGATTGTTAGACATGCTTCCCAATACCGTTAAAGAATGTAAGTTGCGGGTAGCTTGTGTAGTTGTGGTATGGGAGGGATGGAAGGCATTGTAGTTTCTGGGTGATGAATGGGTTTCCTATGTGAGTATTTTTTTAGGGAGAGGATTAGGAATGAAAGAGGACGGCATGCGAAGGACTGAAAGAGGCTTGGGGTCACTTAGGCACAGAGGACAGCAGGAGAGACATCTCCTTCTGCCTGCTGTGGATGGACAAGGGAGAGATGGACAGGAAAAGCTTTGGCCGTTTAAGATGTTGGCGAATAGAGAAGAGACGATCTGCCTGGGAGAAGTGAGGGAAGACAGGTTTGTCCCCTCTACCTTGTAGAAGAAAGCAGGGAGGATCTGGCCCTCGGTCCCACAGATACCCTGAGATCAGTGTCGGGCTCTTTGCCCCTGCAGCAGCTTGGCCCCGCTCCTTAGGATTCCCATGGCCACAGCTGGCTCCAGGACGTTCTGCAAAGTGGCACAGGTGTAAAAGCAATATGTTCTCTGGCTGTACTGTGAGTCTGAGAGACTCTCTGCTGGGCACCCTCAAAATGAAGGGAAAGAGGCCCAACCTCCCCGGCCTCTGCTACCGCATGCCCCCTTCATCCCAGGCCTGCCCACTGCGGGCACTACGTGGATCCTGAGACCCATGGACAGCACCTCCACCGCAGAAGAAAGTGACCCCAGAGTGGTCCCTTCTGCCTGCAGATCAGAGCACCAGGTGGCTCTTTATTATTAACCCCTTCCTGTCCTTTCATTTGAAAGTCATTGTGCTTTGTGGATGCCACCTCACCAAGTTTCACAAATCCAACCATTCTTTTGTGTCCAGACCTGCTTCGATTCACTTACAGTGCTAATAGACGTTTGCAAGTTACCAATAGCAGTAGTCTCAATTTGTAGCTCCTTCAGCCATGTAATTTTAGTGATATATGGCTGTCTACATATATTCTGTTAGTGCAAAGAAAGGCCATATTTCAGATTCAAAGAGACAATCAATATGGTAGTCACAGAGTCTATTTTTCAAAGCTAGTTAACTGAAAGATCCCATATAATTCCCCCTTTGCTTTATAAAACAGTCTGTGGCCAATAAAGCCAATATATGGGCTGTTGAACAAACAGGTCTAAGTATATGGCTGGCAACTTCTCCAGCTATTCTTTCTTGCTGGCTTCAAGCTTTTAAATTGACCCTGCCATGGAGATTAATGGAGGTTTCTTTGGATCGGTAGGTTGCTCAGTGACTTTATAATTTTACTAATTGCTGGTAATCAGCAGTTTTCCATTTGCCGCATTCCCCTTATGCCACTGTGAAATCTGAAAGCAGTATTGTCTTTTTTGTCTGCTGTGAGTGGAGGCAGACCAGTGGTAACAAGCTCGGGAAGTAGAACGTTGTAGTAGTAGCCGTGGTTTCAGATGAAATATAAAATCACTTACGTTGCTAAGTGGGGAGGTTAGCTGGTCAAAGAAGGACTTGGTAACATGGGGGGCAGAGGAGAAAGAAAAGGAACATTTATTTTCCTTATGTGCTGTACTGAGACTTGACAAATGTGGAGTCTCAATCAGTCACGGATCAAAAAGCCATGTCGAATGTAAATAGAGTTGTCGCCGCTAGAAAGTTAGCATGTGCCAACAATCCAGTTATGCCCTCTCCTTAAAATGGAAAATCATTGTGGCATCTCAGATACCTCATTGTGGTGACTGTTAGTGAATTCTGACCCATTCAGACTGTTGGTAAATATTGACTCATTAATGCTAACTGCCATATATACCTGACATTTTATCTGCTGTTGATTTAATTTCCTATATTTTATTTTTTTCCTGTAATATTCTCCATTTTAATTGGATAGTAATATACATTCTATTGGCCATTATCCCGCCAATCATCTTGTGTGCTATTTCAATTGGGTGAACTTTTTGTATTGAATACCCAACTGGGGGCCCAGCGTTGCTCTTGTGTGACAACTGCATGGTACTGAACCCAAGTTCATTACAGGAAGGTACAGTGGATATTTGCGGAGTGATTTTTTTCTACAAGGATCACATGAGGACAGTGTATGAGTACTAGCTGAAAAATTAGAAGAGAGCTACAAGGATAATTCAAGGCCTGGAAAACCTACTTGGGAAAGACTTGACAAGTTCAATCTAGTTTATCCAAGAGAAGGTTAAGAGGTGACTTGATTACAATCCAAAAGTACCTACGTGAAGAGAAGATTTCAAATAGTATAACAAGAACCAGTGGCTGGAAGCTGAAGCTAGAAATGCATGCTAGAAATAAGCCATAAACTTTTAACAGTGAGGGTAATTAACTCATGGAACAATTTACCAAGGGATGTGATAGACTCTCTAGCACTTGGAATATTTAAAACAAGACCGGATGACTTTCTAAAAGGGATGATGTACTTCAACCATAAAATATGAACTTGATGTGGGAATCACTGCGTGAAATTCTCTGGCTTGTGTTGTGCAGGAGGTCAGACTAGATGATTATAATAGTCCCATCTGGCCTTGAAAATTATGACTCTACAGTGATCTTTTGGGAGTTGACTTCTCTCCTTTGCTCTAATATTTCAGAGCATGTAGATATGATGATGGCGGTGGCTGGGGACACTTTTCATTTGTTAGTAACAGTAAACATAAACCAAACCATGAGAGCAATGTTTTCCAAATGTAAGTGGACGATAGTAGCTCCTGGTTTGGGACTGAATGTGATCCACTGACCGGTGTTAAGTTGTTAAGGTAGAATAAAGGCAGAATTCGAAAGGAAGCATGTGGAGAATGGGTGGAGCAGAGAAACAGTTTCCCTCTTAGGCCCCGTCTACACTACCCGCCGAAATCGGCGGGTAGCCATCGAAGTATCGGGGATCGAATTATCGCGTCTTGTCTGGACGCGATAAGTCGATCCCCGAACGCGCTACTTCGAACTCCGGTACTCCTGCAGGGCGAGCGGAGTTACCGGAGTCGACGTGGGAGCCGCGAACTTCGATCGCGGCGCCGCGCGGACGCGAGGTAAGTCGCGTTAGTTCGAACTAAGGTACTTCGACTTCAGCTACGCTATTCGCGTAGCTGAAGTCGAAGTACCTTAGTTCGATCCCGCCCCTAGTGTGGACCAGCCCTTAGTACTAGTAATGTTAGTATTAGTAACACAGGAGCACCTTGAGGTGGCACCGGATGCAGTCGGGGCTCTATCATGTTAGGCTCAGTATACATAATAATAGCCAGCTCTCGTATAGCTTATGTAATGAGAGATTCCCTGCCCCAAAGAGCTTATCATCTAAATAGACAAGCCGCACAAACAGGTGGGAGTGGAAGCAGGTGACATGATTTGCCCAAGGTCACCCAGTACATCATTGTCAGAGATGGGACTAGAGCCCAGGTCTCCTGACTCCCCATCCAGTGCCCTATCCCTTGGACCAAGCTTTTCCTTCTCTGGCTTTTTATTATTAGTGAAATTTTGCATGAGAACAGGCTCTTTTTGTCTTCAGCATCATTGGCTTCTCATTCCTGGCCTGGAATACCCGTTCTCTTCCTGGGACATGGGAGTTGCGTGCTGCGGCCGTGATTGCGAGGTAACCATTGGAGGACGACGGCTGCGTGTGGAGTGAGAGCCACGTCACCCGCATACCGCCTGAGTGCTGGGGCGCTCTGTGGGTGAAGTGAAGGGATGAGGAGAAAGTGAAATTCACCACGCCCAGGTTTGGCGCGGAGCACGGGATGGTAGCGCCGCTCGTCTGCGGTCACTGCTCCAGCCTCTAGCTCTATGTCAGTGTGGATCTTTGTGGAGGGAGCGTGCAGACCCTTTCCGGAGCGGGACGTGGTTCCTTGCACCATGGGGCCCTGTGTGCAGTGTTTAGATCAGTGTTTCTCAAATGCGGCCACCAAAGGCTTTTCTTGCAGCCACAGCCTCCTGGGCAGTGATGGGGGTCGGAAGCAGTGGCCCCTCCCCCTGGGGCTGCTAGCCACAAATGCCAGAGGAGCAGGCACCTGGTGTGAGTTCCCCACCTTCCCAGGGGTGCTGGGGCTCAGGCTTCCGGCTTCAGCCCTGGGGTGGCAGGCGCCAGGCCCCGGCCACAGGGCTTCAGGCTCCATCCCCCAGCCAGGAGGCTTCGGGCTCCAGCCCTGGGCTCACCCCCCTCCCCCCGGCCCCCATCGCCCCGGCCTCCCTACCCACCTCTCCCTCCAGGGCTTAATTTGTCCCCTGGCTTTCCAGAGCTGCGTAAGTCTGCTGTGAAAAGCGATATTTGTATGTTTGTTAATATCACTTTTCACTTTCCCAGGTAGCTCCAAAGTCTGCTGTGAAAAGTGCTACATACAAATATACATGTATCAGTTTTCCCAGCAGCAGCCTTACTAGCTAGCAAATCTAAAAAAAAAAAGCAGCCTAAAAGGCAAAAGAAACAATAAAATAGACAGGAATGTGCAAAGCACCTTATTTTGTTTGTATTCTGTTTAGGTCCAGTAAAGAACAGACAACTGTACATTATTTTTATTGTTGAGTCCGCAAAAAAACCCTACATAAATAAATTACAATGATTTGGACGTGTATCTGTGCGTATTTATTTGTTTTTTCCTAAAGTTAATTAAGTATTTTAGGGGAAATTGTCAGAGTGGCCACCAGCAGGAGTTGGTGGCCGCACTCTAGGCCACCAAAAACTTTCTTGTGATAACCCCTGATTTAGAGGATGTGGAGGGTGCTGTACAGCCGTCTATGCCCCAGGTGAATTTTGCCCATAGCTATCTCCAGGGAAGGAGATAGATACATCATTGCCTCGACAATGAACGTGGGTCAGTGTTTTCCACGAGGCATCAGCGGAGCAGTACGAGAGCTTTGTGAAATGGAAAGACATGTACAGCTGGATCAAACCCATGCACTTGTAATAGTCTCTTGGACAATTCTCTTTTCTCGCTGGAGGGGGAAAGATGGATGATCAGTAGGGCCCTACCAAATTCACAGCCATGAAAAATGCGTCATAGACCATGAAATCTGGTCTCCCCCCATGAAATCTGGTCTTTTGTGTGCTTTTACCCTATACTAGACAGATTTAATGGGGGAGACCAGCCTTTCTCAAATTGGGGGTCCCGACCCAAAAGGGAGTTGCGGGGTCACAAGGTTATTTTAGGGGGGGGGTCACAGTATTGCCACCCTTACTTCTGCGCTGCTGCCTTCAGAGCTGGGTAGCTGGAGAGCGGCAGCTGTGGCCGGGCGGCCAGCTCTGAAGGCAGAGCAGCCACTAGCAGCAGTGCAGAAGTAAGGGTGGCAATACCATACTACGCCAGCCTTACTTCTGCGCTGCTGGCGGCAGTGCTGCCTTCAGAGCTAGGTGCCCAGCCACAGCCGCTGCTCTCCAGCTGCCCAGTTCTGAAGGCAGCGCCATCACCAGCAGCAGCGCAGAAGTAAGGGTAGCAGTACCGCAACCACCCCCTACAATAATCTTGCAACCCCCCCACAAATCTTTTTGGGCCAGGACCCCTACAATTACAACACATGAAATGTATGATTTTTAAAATCCTATGACTGTAAAATTGACCGAAATGGACCATGAATTTGTAGGGCCCTAATAATCAGTGAAGATGGTAATGGATATCCAAATGGTGCTTTAATTATCATGGATAAAATGGCCCACAGTTCCTACCCATGTAAAGTTTATTTCCTTGTAATGGGAGGATTAATGCACTAATATAACTTAGAAGAAGCCATTGAAAAGTCAGAATTTGTTAACTGTCACCACACGGGTACCACACATTTTCTATTCCAAGTAAAGCTGTGGTAAATTCCAGCCGTACTGTCTGGTAACTGTAGGCAAATGCAGCCTTTTTCATTCTGAATAATGTAAACTGCTCTTTATTTCAAAGCTGACTCCAGTTTGCATTGTAAAATAATGCACTTCTGCTGCAAACCAGGCTTTGTCATAAAAGAGCTCAGCATTCAAAGTGGGCCTCGGATGTTAAGGAACAAGCAGAACCCCCCATAACACCATCCAGAGTCTAATATCTGTTTTGCTAATGTAAAGTACAGTGAGTTCCTTTCAGATCAGTGGTTTGCATGGTGAATGTAGATGACATATCAGAGGGGTGCTCAGAAGAGGGGCCGATCTAAGAAATGGCATTTTGCGATGAGTGCAGTGGGAGACTGCGGCTTAGATTTTTGCATTTTAGAGTCTCCATTTGTTCTTCTTCCTGTCCCCTATTAGCTTAACAAATGGAAAGTAGATGAAAAACTGGTTGCCTTTTAAAATGCTGTAACTGTTCTGGGAATAGCCTGTGGAAAGAGCTGGTGAAGGCAGTGGTCAATGTGAAAGGTTGGCTTTTGACCCATTTCTTGTTCAATGAAGGGGAAAAAAACCTTTAGTCAAAAGGGAGCTAAGAAATGGCCCAATACCTTTGTTAATTTGCAAGCAAAGCTTTAGAGCGGTCTATCCCTTTGCGAGCTTCCATTCTGATAACACAAATTATCTCAGCCCAGAGGGCTCAGTGCGGCCGGTGCTTCATTTTCTTGCACTGAACTTGTCCATGCTCTTAGCTTCAGACACATGCCACTTGATATTCTCAGTGTACACAGACCTGGTGATCTGCTCTTCCATGCAGTTGAATACAGTACAGGATTTTTGAATTATGCATAAGCCCATAATATAGAGGACAGCACTCCATAGCTACTATTTGGGGTGATGATGGGTGGAAGGGGGAAGCAAAGTAATACACTGCCACTTTTCATTTTTTATGTGTTAGCTGGGTTAAAAGCAATCCTTGAATTGTACCATTTTTTTCCCCTGCCTGACTATTTAATCACCTGAGAGAGCACCAGCTAGAGTTTTGTGGTAAGATTTATTAGGCTCCGAACTGTCAGCAAAGTGCTTCCTTCAGTCAACCATTGGGAAGGAGCCCAGATTAGACCGTTAATGGGCTTCAGTCTGGAAAAAATTAGTGACTGATTGAAATGTCACAGTAGCGCTGGCCCTTTGGGCTTGTGCGCTAAATGGTACTGAGTTCCTGGAGAGATTGTTCGTGCTAGGGATTTCTTGAGCTGCTCGCTATCTGCCCCAAATGCAGGATGATACAAATGCTTTTGCTTTTTCCTTGCAAACAGCGGGGAAAATGCGAAGCCTTGTCGCATTTGCTTTGTGCAGGTGGAGGATCTTGCTGCAGCTGTTGTGAAGTTTTATCCTGCATCTCAGCTTTGACAGTTATTGTGGTGTTGTTATAGTCTTTGTGGCATTATTTTATTATTTATTATGTGTACTGTGATAGCAACTAGGAGCCTACTCATGGACCAGGACCTGATGGTGCCAGGTGCTGTACAAACTGAACAAAAAGACAGTTCCTCATCCCACAGAGCTTGCTTCATGCTGCTGACTAATGTTCAAATTTGAAAACAAATAACTACTATTTTTAATTAAAATGACAAATTACCAGTGAATTCTATTACAGTGTTAATAAGAACCTACTGCCGAATCTTTGTTTAAAGGAACCACATGCCTCATTCCAGTCTCTGACTGCTTTTCTTGTCAGTTTCATACCAAGAAAGAGGGTGGGACTGGTATGTGTGGGGGGTGCAGGATGAAAAATAGTTTTTAAGCAACGCACAAAATTTGACATTAAATAATACTACTTTGCGCCTCCATCCAAGGAGTTTAAATATTTATACTATTATTAATGAGGTGACCCTCACAACAACCTGATGAGGTAGGTAAGCGTTGTTATCATCCTCCCTATGTTACAGATCGGGAAAATGAAGCACAGAGAGATTGTCCCTAACATATGCAAATGTTTCCCCTCGTGTTGGGTGTCCAGACTGAGATACATAGGGCCTGATTTTCAGAGTTGCTGAGCAGAAACAAGTCTAATTGCCCAAATTTACAAAAAACGTCCATCAAGTGACTTGGCCATAGGTACCCTGGAAGTCTGTAGCAGAGCTGTGAACAAACCCCAGTCTCTTGGCTTACAGTTCTATACCTCATCCATAAGACCAGCCTTCCTCCCTTTACAACATGCCATTGATGAGCTGAAAACACAAAATAAATGGCCAAAAAATGGCCAGTCATAAATATTCGTTACGGTTGCCAAAAGCACTCCGAAATTAGGAAAAATCATGAATCCAGAAATTTTCTCTGTTGGTAGAAAATTGTTAATGTGTAGTAACTAGCTAGGAAGCAGGGCTTCGCTATGTTGTTAGGGAATGTTCTGACAGCCCAAATGACTCAAAAATGGACTAAATGAATGAGACCAAGATCAGATCCTGACATTTTGAGTTAAGCTGTTTTCTGTTGCTGCCTCATTGGCCTTTTAAGGCAGTAGATTGTTTGCTAACAGCTTCCTTCAGGGGAAAAAAAGTTGCAGTCCACTGAAATTTTGTAAAGATTAATTTAAGGCCCATGTAAGGGACAGTTTTGTCCTCCAGAGCCCAGCCTAGCTCAGCTGGTAGGGGAGGGATAGCTCAGTGGTTTGAGCATTGGCCTGCTAGATTTAGGGTTGTGAGTTCAATCCTTGAGGGGGCCACTTGGGGATCTGGGGCAAAATCAGTACTTGGTCCTGATAGTGAAGGCAGGGGGCTGGACTGGGTGACCTTTCAGGGTCCCTTCCAGTTCTAGGAGATAGGTATATCTCCATATATTATTATTATACGGGATGTGCTAGGGGAAGGTCTTAGCCCAGGCTGGTGAGGAGTCGCATGCAGGAGAAGAGAGGTTTTGAAAGCCATAAATGCTCTCTGGGGATCAAGGAGACAGGGAAGGAGAACTGACTGGTGGAGCTTTGTAATCCTCATAGCTGCTCCTCAGCCCTGACCTAGAGAATCCTTTAGCTTTGCCCTTGACTGTTGTCATTCTGCTAATCAATTGCAGGTCATTGCTAGGCTCCAACCATGTTGCCCTCTGGCATGTAGGTGGGGAAAGCGGGCCAGAAACAATCCTTTCTTCTTCTGCCTCCATCTGCATCCTCCCACTTCAGTACTGCTGCTGCTGTTGTTGGCAGAAAGCGACACAAACACTGCCTCAGCTGGACACTCAGCATTGGCTGGGTTAGGCTGCTCCTTCTTCTTGGTGTCCTGCACCAAATCGACTCTTGGCCGGTTAGTTAGATTGCTTCAGAGCCGACCGACAAAACTTCAGTGCCAGTGCACGGCCCTCCGGGCTCTGTATGGAATGAGATGGCTTTAGGAGGACAGAAGAGGTATAAGTATGGGTATTTAAGAAGAAACCCAGTGCCCGAACTATGCATGTGACCAATTGCTGGGATGCCCTCAAGTCCTGTTTAGATTGTGTGTAAGGGCTGAATGATGATTCTTAGGAGCATATTGTGAAGTGTGATCCAGATTGCTCTGCAGAGGCACAGGGAGGGCAAGGCACAATGACACCACCACCCCCATTTCAAACCTGTGCAGCTCTCTTATGGGATTCCTGGGATGCAAGACAACCCTTAGGCGGTGGGGAGGGATGGGAGCAGAGCAGTACGGGCATTCGGTGAGGAGTACGTGATGCCCACTGAATAGGTGGAGCAGCACTGCCCCTCCCCCAGCATGTGCTGGATAGCTTTGGGAGGTGGGGTCCCGCCTCTCTCGTTCCATGCTCCCATGCTGCCTCAGGGCAATGCAGTTCTGAACCACCCCAATAGAGGGCGATGTCTAAACAGCACGGCTGAGCCCCGAATTATTGCTTTACTATACAGTACTAGTAAAAACATTAACATGCCAAGTTCATGGCTCACTTTTGACTCTGAAAACCCTACTCACATTAACGAACTCTGTAATTATAATCAGCTATTGCCCAAACAATAGAGATGTTACCTACAGCCTGTACAGACTGCCTATTCTGTGGCCCAGAGGGCGCACGAGGGCACCAATGGTGCAGCGAGTGGGAGCCGTGCAGAGTGGACGGACAGCTGCCCACCGTGCCCTCCTATACACTGCAGGGTGGCAAACCCATCTTGGGACAGAGGGCGGAGGTGGATTCACTGCTCCCATCGTGCCCTGCTCCTACGTGAGCAGCAACCCATCCATAAGCTAATGCTGTGTGTCCCTTCCAGGTAGCGTTGGAGGGGGTAGGAGTGCAGGTTGCTGTTTGGGAGCTGGGGAGCAAGTGAGATGGCCATGCTGCCATGTCTGGAAACCGTCAAGACAAACTGGTGAGCACCTGTGGGCCACGAAACACGAAGGGCTAGTCCACACTACCACTTAAGTGAATGTAAATTATGTCGCTCAGGGGTGTGAAAACAACAGCCTCCCCCCCTCCCCCAGCGACGTAAGTTACAGCAACTTAAAGGGGTGTCCACACCACGCTTTGTGGGCAGGAGACGCTCTCCCGTCGGCATAGCGCGTCTTCCCCAGACGCCCTACAGCAGCACAGCTGTACTGATGCACCACGGTAGTGTAGACTTGCCTAATTTAATGTAGTTTTTACTCATGGGTGTCCTAGCTGATGCGCCGTTACCAGGTCACACACCATGTCCATGCTGTGCCCCTGGGAGTGCTGGAAGAATAAACCAGGTTTCTAGGGAAAGGAAATGGGAGATTTTTGCCAAAACATCTCCCCTTGTGCTGGAAGGGAGCAATAGAATTCAGTGCTGCATGTTTTGTAGAGTGTTGTCATATCTAAGATACGAAGCAAAACATCATATACATTTAAAAAGCAAAACAACAAAGAACAGCTTCGCGTGCTGCCTTTAGAAGCAAACCATTGCTCTGTAATCCCACACATCTGGTCTGGATTCAGATCACACTGAAACAAAACTCTATCTGGACCTTTAACTTTTCAGATGAATTAGTGATGTGTTTTGGTGGGGAGATAATACAGAGGAAGGAATACATAATAGGACAATAAAAAAAAATTAGGCTTTAGAGGCTGCTTGTTTGGGTTTATTAGGAGCAGTGTCCCCATAGGATAATGCCTCTCTAATGTATCCACAGTTGTAGACCAGAATGCAAAACTATTAGCACATACTCTGGCCATCCAAGCACCAGCTACTGTTTGGTCATCACTAGTGTGATCTTCCAGACTGGTGTGGTGTTTTACAGATATTAAATCTTAATATCAGAAAGATAGTGAGAAATCTGGAGACTGAATGTTGAGTGCTGTAGCTCCGTTTTCTCTCTGCTTTCCACATTCCCAGCCTCTGCCTGGAGATCTGGCAACCATAACCGAAAACATCTGTAGTAAACAACAGTTTATCGTCCTGCTGCTGTTGCTGATATTTGTGATTGATTGACTGTCTCTCTTAGTATATTGACGGCTTTTTTTAAGAGGTTCCCCGCATCGTGAAATGTAGTGGAGGTATATTGTTTCATAATCTGGATGCCTTATATCATGTCCTGGTTATCTGACACTTCCACAGAAGACACTGAAGCTAGAGACTCGTTATCTATTGCCAGGGGACATGGAGAAGGCCTCCTTTCATTTACAGATTTAAGGTCTTCTGTGCAAAAAAAGCTGTCAGTGCTTTTTACAAGGCTAAAATTACTGTATCACTATGAAGATTAAATAGAATAATCTTGACTGCACTTAATGTATTGCCCTTGCCTGATTTCCACTAAGAGTGAACAGAATAGTATTTCCAAGGGAACATCTATTATTCATCTGTTTCTTCCGCTAAATGAAAGCCCATAGATACCAAATGTGACTAGTTTTACTTTTGCTTCAAAAAATTCTGTGCTGTTTCATGTTTTACAGTGTAATTCAGTTAAAGTTTTTAGAGAACTAGAAGACAATCTTTCTCCATTGTGCTGGGCTTGGAAAAGGCATGCCATCGCTTATTCTAACCACAAATGGCCAATCCAAAGTATAAGACATTAGCAGAGAGCAAGTCATAAGGTTTAATAAATCTCCAGGGATAGCTGGAGAGCTCTCTGGTAAATGAGAATTCTACTACACCCACTTTATTTTTTCCAGTTGATTGCCAGTTTTAGGAAAAATTAAACAAACTGGCAGGGGAAGAAAAAAATGCCATTTATTTCAAAACTTCAGTTTTAACAGGCCTTCATTATTAATGTTTTACTCTACCTATATCCTACAGATCTGTATGGCTTTATAATTGCACAGAATAAAACACAGTTACGGGTATAACTCCTGCTTTGGCATTCCTGCAATGATGGGTCTCGTTAGGTCTAATTGCAGAGCTGCCACAAGCCCTTAGCAAGGGCCAGTGTGTAGTTGCATTGTCCCAAGAGCTCAAAAGAATCACAATTTAATTTCCTGGCTCTCCCTCTCTCCCCGCCCCCGCCCCCGCCAGCAGGGCTGAACTGGCTGACAGTTTGGGAAAGGGGTGGAGTTAAAGTTCCACCCACCCACCCACATGTGCAGGAAGTGGAGTAGTGCAGTAATCCAAGACCCAGGGGGGAAATTACCTGTGTACTACCTCTGGCCCTTAGCGATGATCCTTATGGAGTTATGGCTAGGCGCTCACACCGTCCAAAAATACTGAAGGGGCTCTCCGGTGAAAGTTCTTCCTAGTGACCAAGATCCCGTCCAAGTGCCACTAAAGTCAATGCAAATCTTTCCAATGGCAGTAGAAACCTGGCCCTACATCCTTGTCCCATGCAAGCCTGTGGAAATGTCAACTTCACTGGAACAGTAGACATGAATGCTGGGGTTTTTCGTTTCTGTGACAAAACAGTTTAATATTTTCAGGCCCTGTTAATTATCCACTAGCAAGTGTTTATTATTATTTATTATTAGCATTACAATCATGCCCAGAATCTTCAACCGGTCGTACGAACACACAGAGACAAGACACAGGCCCTGCCCTAAAGTGCTTGTACTCTAAAGAGATGAGAGCGACAAAAGGTAGAAGCAATTTCTTAAAGGTCCCACAGCAGATCAAGGGCAGAACCAGGACTACAACCAGGTTTCGAGAGTCCTAAGCCAGGGGACGATGCTGCTGCTTGTTCCTCCAAGTCCTTAAAGTATTGATTTGCCAAGGCAGTTGCTTCCATAGCAAATACTGTCACTTCCTGCATACTGTTAGAACAAGCCTCTTTGAAGAAGCTGCTCTCTGGGTTTCCTCAGAGATGTACACTGATTCTGGACCATCGAGATTTAAAGGAACTATGCTCCTGAGGAACCAAGCCTGCAGCTTGTCCTTAATTGTAAAGGGTGGGTGGGGGGAGAAATGGTAGTGATTCACTTGTGAGCTTTTCAAACATTTCTTTAGAAAAATCAGTGGAGTTGAACCAATATTAATAGTTTTTTTCTGATGTTAAAAGCTGAGAGAGAAACTTAATGAAACAAATATCTTAAGAGAGCATGTAAAAGACACTTACCACCGGGTACTAATTCTCTAAGGGCCAGGCTGTGACGTGGACTCCAAGCCGTGAAGGAGAGGACAGGAGGGTAATAGCTCCTGGCAGACCACTTGGTGCTTGAGTGTGCAGCAGTAACCCGGCCCTAGCTAGCTTGTTCATGCAGGGGTTGCCGTATTCAGAACGTGCTGTCACTATTGTAGGCGATGAAGTGATTAAACTTGAGGTATAAGGGCTAGATTGTGAGTGGCCCCTATGCAAATGCGTGCAAGGAATAGAGAGGGCTCGGGGCCGCGAGAAGAATGTTATACGCCTACAGCATCAGGGGAGCTGCCCCGGGGATAGAATGGCTCAGAGCGACCTCCAGCCCAGGGCTCCGCTGATAATGTGCCACTGAGCCATAAACGTGGCTAATCCCATACAGAACAGAGGCAAATTCATTTTGTGTGACAACTGTTAGTTAAGGCTACATAACGTGCAAAATTCTCAGCGCTACCACCTTTCCTCTACCTGTCTGCCCCAACTCAGAGCCTGCATTACAGGACTTGGGGGGGACATAGGGTCAGATTCAGCGTGGGTTTAAATGAGAGTTTCTTTGGGTGGAGCTGCCTCAGTGGAGGCCGAATTCTGCTCTGAGCTATGCCGGTGTAGATGTCCAGGGTTAGTCCATTTCTTTATGTGGCTGTCTCACAGTGTGTCCTGCTAGATGACCTTTGCGGTCCCTTCCAATCCTATGATCCTGTGACATGTGACAAATCTGAGCCTGGGCCTGAAGATCAGAACAACAAATGAATGTCTGCTCAGGTTTGAAATCTTCTCTCAAATAGTCATCAAATAGGAAGGGGTTTTCCCCCCAGAATTTTAAATGCCTGGGTCCAAATCCTTCTCCCCCCTTTGCTGGCAAGGGGTGCTGAGAACCAGTAGAACTGGCTTCGGGGGCATGGTGTTCAGGTGAGCAGTGGCTTCTCAGGCAAGCTGCTGGGCATGGCAGTGGAGGGAACTGGTGCATCAGTGAGCAGCAGATTTCAGAGTGGAAATTCACTTGTGACTAATACTGCTTCAAGCAGCATGAACGCTCACTCTCTGCACCTTCTACCCCTTCAGAGTAGTGCTGGGGGGCAAGGGCAGAGTAGTAAAGCTACAGTATCTTTTTAAACACCAAAGGGAGTTAGGTGTCTAGGCAATTTTAAAAATCGCACTAGGTGCCTATCTGCATCCTTAGACACCTCAAACCTTTAAAAATGTTGGCCCTTAGTAAATGGTGGAAAGGGCCAGTTGTTGCATGCTCCTGTAGTATCCATGCTGCAAGGGAGGGGGGCTGTGCCCCCCTGCCCACAAGAGCCCTCTCCATTTTGGGAAGAAGTCAGTCAGTCAAGGGAACCTCCCATTGTTTCCCAGCAGAGTTTTCCCTTTCCTGCAGGTTCCTTTCTCCCTGCAGCAGCAGGGTGATTGGGGTCGTAGTTCTTCCCTCAGAAGCAAGTCACTGCATTTTTCCCATATCATCTCGTCAGCATTTTGGGCCCAGTCGGGCAGAGTACCCTCAGCTTTCCTGGACTGCACTGGGAATTGAAAGCAGTTTAGTCTTTTGTACAGTCTGGCCCATGATTTGTTCAGCTGTTCTCAAAAACTACTAATGACTATTGATTAACTGTCCTCCTCAGACATTTAATTAAGATAGCTTCCAAGAAGAGCTATCTGTTTTGTGTATGTTTAAAAAAAAAAAAAAAGCTGTTAAAAAATAAATGGTCTGATGAACGATCGTGAAAATCTTTTCTAGCCAAATCAGGCTTTTGTTTCTAGCATCCCTTTAACAATAAGCAATGAAAAGTGGATCCTAAATTCTGTCCAGATTTAGCCCCAAAACAACTCTCGCAATTTTATCATGACTTTCAGAATATTTATTGTTTTTTTTTAAAGCCCCAGCACCCGGAGTCCTGATGTTATGTGAAAATCTGAACTTTCATTTAAAAATAAAAGTTAGTGTCTAGCTCTCATGATTGCAGACAAAAGCTTGAAAATGTGAGGCTCAAAAAAATCCAATAACAAATAAAAATATCTTAATTTTTTTTTAATCTCATTATGTTTATGCTAATATCATGATTTTTCAATGTTAATTTCAGTAAGAGATTTTTATTGATTTCATTGTATAGGAAGTTCCTCACGCCTGATTATTTTTTTCTTTAAATATCCCTCCTTATTTCTAGGAAGCCTCTACTTTGCTTGTAGGAAAATATAAACATCCATAAATATTACACACAAACATCCCTGGTACTGATGGAAGATCTGGGCGATGTTACAAATGTCTAAAAAAAACCACTAGAATATTTCCAAAACACTTAAGATAATTCAAAAATTATCCCAACCTTCTGGAGCTTTTCCAAAATGAGATTTTTCCCATGGGAAATTACTATTACAATGACCCAAAGTTGCTGACTTGTGGATTTTGCTTTCCCATCTCTCTCTCTCTCACACACACACACACATACACAAATATAATGTGTCAGATCACAGAGAGATTTCTCTCTCCTCCTAAATCCCTCTGTTTCAAGAGGTGTCTGGCCTATTCTATGCTGGTCAGGCTAGATTGTCAGCATGGTTGCTTCTGGCCTTCATGATCCAAACAGAGAGCTTTATCAGCTCCACCTGTTAAACATTGTGTGGTGGTCATTTTTGATGAAAATTAAGCCAAGTTCTCATGATAAACATACTCTTAAAAATAAGCTCATTTTGATCAATTGCTTCATCTTCAGCTCTTCTAGCATGAGAGTTAAAAGCTTTCCTAGGGCTGTTGGGTCTTGACTCAGTTAAGTAATCTCTCTCCTCCAGAAGGGACATGAAGCAGATCACCCACATTAATAAAACTTTCAGAATGAAAAGGAGTGGTGTGAATTACATCCAATAGGCTTCGCCCCTCCCTTCTGAGCCAGATTCAAATGTGAATTAGATTTGTGTAAATCCAGAGGAACCCCTTTGATGTCAGTGGAGTGATTCCATATGTACACCCGAGTGGCCCTTAATGACCATTACAATAATGAAAGATACAGTGTGATGTCCATAAAGCAAGAGTGGGGAGCTAAATTTTAACCACAAGTTATAATGATGTTGTGTGTAAGTGCTTCTGGTGGTCAAACTGCAATGCCACATGAATGAGAAAACAGGGATTCTCAACCTTTCATAGTGTATCTTCCCATTCACAGTGTATCTTCCCATTCCCTTTCAGACTGTATCTTCCCATTCACAGTCACACAGCCCATAACCAGTGTTCTCAACGTTCAGGCCTGCCAGGGTGTGACAAATAACAGAAGTGTGGAACACCTGTGTCTTCTTGCACATCATGCCATCATTGACAGGTCATATTAAGCTTGTTTTAAGGATGTTTTCACACTGTGTGAATCAGATAAACCTGTTGTGTGAGGGCTGGGGAGAGGGTCCTCTCAAACCGTACCTAGGCAGAGCAGGAAATTGAGAGCTAGGACTTGATTTTTTAGGTATAATGAACATCCATCGCTCCTGTTGACTTCAGTTGTGGGTTACACGGAACACTCACAACTACACTAACATATTCTTTGACCCCATCTAGTGTCTAGCGCATGTAAAGATGGTCACAAGACCGTCCATTCTCTTCCTGCAGGTCCCTGCCTCATTCACTGCATACCTTATAACTTCTTTACTAGTGAGTTACTCAGCTTTCTGCTGGACAGCAGAGGAATGTTGGATGCCAAAATTCCTGGGTTCTGATCTGGCTCTAGGAGCAAAGTGTTGCCTAATGGTTAGCGCAGTGGTTACAGCCAGGGTAGTGACACTCACAGCTACAGCAACTACACGGGGAAGTTTAGGAAAGTGCTTTAATGTATTTTTACCTTTCTTTTAATGTGCATGAATAGCTGGAAATGAGGAGAAGCAGCATTAATTGATCGGGTAGCTTTCTGTGCATCATCCCCATGAACCACCCAGGTTTGAAACTCTCTGAATCGGAACAGGTATACTCGGAAGAGTGTTAATTGGCTTTACATAAACAGATTCCATAAACAGCAGCAATCCGCATCCCCCAAGCTAAGAAGACACTTGCAAATCCAGTGAGTGATTCTGTTATATAGGGCTAATAATATGCAGCACAAATAGTCCAACACCCATCTGAATTAAAAGCTCCCCACATTCCAATTCAGACTTAAGATGGGGATCGTTGGTAAAAGATGTTCTTCCCAATTAAGACCTTCCAGAAAATGTGATACATCTTTTTTAGACATAAAGACATTGTCACATTATCCTTGTAGTCTGAATACATTGATTTTATTGGAACTTTCCCATTTAGCCCAAGAGGAAAGTCTGAAGAGCTGTCTTTGGTTTTACCAAGAATGATTGCAGTGATTTGCATTGGCGAATTAAACAACATATGCCGACACCAACATCAAATGATTATAAGTTTGCCTTCTGTTTGGTTGCCTGGAAACTCCACTGTAACGATGCAGTGCCCTGATTCTCGGTTCCCCAAACACAGGAGTTACTCTTCTGTTTAAAGTCATGAGCAATGATGCCCAAGGAGGAAATAGATTCCCAAAATAGATGCAGCAAAATTTGACCTCTCTACCCCCTACTTTGTCTTGGAATTGTTATTCATCATCATTAAATACGTAGAAGCTGCATAGAAGTCCTGACCTCGATTGCACCAGCAAGAGACTGTGGGTGCGGAAACATGCAGCATGATGGTTCACAATGCAACTGAAGGGCAAGAAAAGGAGGCAAAGCATATTTATGTCTTTAGGAAACCAAATACATTTGCACTCAGACATGCATACAAAGTGTGGAGATCTGCAGCTAATCTGTGCAAAGACTAATAAAAAATCGAATGCTGAAAAGACTCCCAGAATAGGGCCATGAACTGCTTTCTGGAGGAGTAGGTCTTATTTCTGTGTTTGCAGCACTCAGTATGGAATAATAGAAATGGAGGGAAGGTATACTCGGTCCTGCTTCAGTGCAGGGGGCTGGACTAGAGGACCTCTTGAGGTCCCTGCCGGCCTTGCGTTTCTGTGATTCTGAAATAGCTGCTGCCACACACGTGTAGGACTGATTGCTCCAGAAAGCCATTAATGCCCTGATTCTGAGAGCCAATGCATCATCACTTCAGCACAACGTCCTGTCATAGAAATTCTACAGTTCAGGCAAACGTTTAACAACTTTTCAGAGCCTGGTAATTCTAAGGACGTAAGTATTTATTTCACAGGCAAGAGACATGGAATCAAACAGATGTTCTCATTAACATTAACAAACAGTTCATTATTCCTGTGGCAAAGCCTTCCTCATTCATCTAGACTTAAAATTCTTGCTGTTGCCTTTATACGTTTTGCATATTAGTTTGCTTGCACTAAAAGGCAAGTACGAAAGAGGCCTGTCAAATTAACTGCCCTCTTTCCATGTTCTCCACTGCCTGTTGCCCAGCAGTGAATCACTCCTGCTGTGTGTTAGGTGTTGCATCTTTAAAGAACTCCACTGTTAAGGGAAAGGAGAGTTCTTTTAAAAGAATAAGGATGCCAAGGACAAAGTAGATGTACGAACCCAGCCAGAGGAGAGAGAGAACAAAAATGTTTGACACAGAACCTCAGTCTTTAATGGACATGTGTGAATGCGCAAAGGCTGTGTGATTTGGGACCCCAACTTATCTCTTTCTCAGGAACTTTACTGGCTCTATCGGGAAGGGATGCATTTAAGGAAATATCAACATGAATAGAGCTGTTCCTTGATGTGTTTTAGTCTCCAAAGTGAATTCAGTAAGAGTGATAACTAACCCAGCCCCTAGGCAGACAGGGCCATTGCTCTCAGGACACCCCACATGGTCAGAGTCTAGGACATGGCAGCTCCGAGCGGGGTTGTGCATTGCAGTAAACAGGCCCTTTTCCTAGGGAGAAATGTTGCACCAAGATATCTACCCTTTGCCTCTCCTGTCTGTTCATACAGTAGGCTCTTCAGGGCAATGTCTGTCTCTCGGTCTGGGTTTGTACAGCGCCTGGCACAATGGGGCCATGATCTCAGGCGAGGCCTCCAGGCTGTACTGTAATCAAAATAATAATAATTGTGGGTATCTAGAAGGAGAAATGATGTGGAGGTAATTGCACTTATATTCCGGGAAGCTCTAAGTGTGGTATGAATCGTGCAGGATGACTGTACTCTATATATGCTCCTGTCAGTTTGATGGTGAACACAGTTGGTTGCTAGCACCATGAACCATACAACCTTGAGTTCCTAGCCCCTCTCTGTGAAAAGCTCATGTTTGCAATTCCCATAAATAAATCCCCTGATCATTATGGAGTTGCTTGGAGGGGCTGAGTTTTTTGCCAATACCATTTACTGTTGCAAATGCAATAGTTCAGCATACAGGCCCTGATTCTCCAAGGTACGTAGGCACCTAGCTCTCAGGGAGGATCTGAGCCAAAGGGTCTGATTCTCATGTACGCGGAAGGGCCTTTACGCTGCTCTGCCCGCATAAAGGGGCTTTAGTGTAAATGCAGATTCAGGCCAGATGATTTGGATCTGGGGCTGATGGAACAGCTCGCCATTTGGTTAAAACTTATAAGGAATATATTTAGCTTCTTCCCTTTTGTATTTAGTTCTGTGAATCAGGACCTCTAAGGAAAGGACACTGTAGTCTCTGATCTCAATCAACGACATTAGAGCGCTTGGTCCTGAAAATTGCCATCATCTCTCCCTTCAGTGGGCAGCTGCACAGGAAATTGCCTGCCTGCCTGCAGCAGGAGTCGAGCTGAAGAAGAAACATTAAGCAGGACTGCTCACAACTGAGAAATTCACTCACTGCTTAAGAAATTCCTCCTCCCCCTCTTTGCGTCCCGCTGTGTTCCCTCCATCGCTATTCCACATTGCTCTGAGTCATCTGCCCTGAGCCTAATGAAGTTAAGAAATTAGTGTGCAGTGTCAAAAGCAATTAAAGCACTTTTGCAATGTGGCTCCACTCAGTTATTTTTGGCTAGATGTACGTAGCAGGGGCTCCTGCTACATCACCAATCAAAGACTCTCTTCAAAGGTAGACGTGTGCTGGGGAATTAGTCCACTGGCTTTACAAAAATGCCTTCGTTTTTGCACCAGCTGACTGGCCAGGGTTGGATTCAGGCATAGGCTTTATTGGCCAATGCCTAGGGCCCCTCAGCTACTGGAGTCCTGTGATTACATCAGAGTCCCAGCTTTCATTTAGACAAAAAAAGTAGGTTTCTAGTCCTCATGGTTGTGAAGAAAAACTTGTAAATGTGACCTGAGTGGAACTACTGTAGTGATGTCAGCAGAGAACCTGGAAAAACAGCTCTGAGAGGGTGAAGTGCCTCATGACTCTCAATGGGGTGTTAACTCCAAGACCCGCTGCTCTGTGGCAGCTTCACCCCAGCAGAGGATTCTGTGTATGGCAAGTAAAGAGTGCAGGGGGCTCAGCCCAAGCACCCTGGCTGCTGGGTTAACTATGGGAATGCTGTTCCCAAGGAGTCACTCCTGGTGGAGGAAGTGGGCCTTATGCTGCTGCCCCAGGCTTTCCAGGAAGGGAGAGAGGTTGCCCTGCCACCACCACCCCAAGCGGGGTGGAACTATAGCACCAGACTGGGGCCATGTGTTGTGGTGGTGTCTAGGCTCCGACTTGCATTAATCTACCCCAGAGACTGGCCAGCTGAGCTGATGATGCCGGCTACAGGCTGGGTGAGCACAAATGCACTTCCCCCTCCCCCAGGCCTGTCACCTGTTGCCATCCTGCTGTCCCCAGCCTGAGGCCTGTCCCCCCGTGGAACCTTTGCGCCCGCATCCTTGCTCACATTGCATCAGATGGCATGGAGTCAGAAACGAGTGTAGGAGAAATAAGGATGGTGACGGGAGAGGATACATTTTTAGGAAACACTGGAGCAGCCTTCCCAGGAGTAAATGTTAAGAAAGGAGGAGAAGACCAAGGAATAAGGTAGCAATAACTGGAGCAGTGGAGATTTAAGTACAATCTTCCACTCTCTTAGTATCCCCTGGCTTTCATTTTGAAGGGAGGAGGTGTGGGCTGGGGAGTTGCACGGCTGTGACAATGGAGAAAGATTTGGCATCCTCTCAGTTCCTTCCCTCCCTCCTATGCACAGCTGCATGACCCCACCCCACGAGCATGGATTCCAGATTTTCCCTTTGAAAATCTGTTCAAGCAAAGCAAGCATTGTTGGGCTTCATCTTAAGGCTTGGGCATTTTGCTGACAGTCAGTGCTGTGTGTCTCCTGCCAGTCAATGTAATGAAGACTCACAAGCAAGGGAGGGGCAGGGGTCTGAGGAGGCACTGAGAGTACTTGGGAATTTCACAGTAATGCTTCCTGTGTGTTAACCTATTGTGCTCTTTATGCCCGCAGCCCTACCAGTGGTCTACTAGTTGTAGGATGAGTTGTAGTTGCTCATTTCAAGATGGAAGTTCTGTGCCTTTCTGCGGTGGGCAAAACACAGGCTCCAATTAAAAGGAAACTGGGAAATTGAACAGCAGCATTAGTAATAAAAATCAAATGCCATAATCATGTTACTGTATGTTCTTCACTGGTGCTGTTTGTGGCATTGCATTTTGGAACATAGGGACTTAACTCTCAGCATGAATGAAGAAATATTTCATGAATATTTATGGTAAAGTGTTTGAAAGACCAAGTAAGTCAAAACCAGCTTAGTCATGAGTGAAATAATCTTGTAACACTCCATTAGCTGTCTAATGCACTGTTTCTGGTGTGCAACTCTATTCTTTCCTGTTGTGTGCTCTGTTGTTTTTTTTAAACGGAAGCTGATATACTGCAGAGATACCTACTGCAGAAGGGTGTGTTGTCACTTGGAGTTTTTCAATGATAGTTGTCGTGGGGAGACAGCAAGTGCTGTCTCCCAGATGTGTACCACCTTTGTTGTTAGACCAGCAAAATAAGATGATATAAATTCTGCATTGCTGCAATGCCTACAAAAAACTTGACAATAGCTAGGCAGTGGGTGTGCTGAAATCACTGCTTATTATATTGATCAGTATTGTCGCATTGTTTCCTTGGGGTCCCATGTTAGTCTGTCACCACCTGTTGTCTCTTGTCTTATTCTTAGATTGTAAACACTTTGGGGCAGGAACTGTCTTTTTGTCTGTCCAGCGCCTAGCACAATGGAGTCCTGTCTATGCCTAAAGCTCTTCGATGCTACTCTAATACAAATAAATAATAGAATAATATTTTTGGAACTTTGCGATATGTAATTTATGTAATAAGAATTATTTCAGAATAAACACCACCACATTCAGTCCTTTGCAAAGTCTTAGCACAACGCAGAGGTGTGTGTGTGTAACCTGTAAATTGATTCAGAAGAGCACATAGTTTTGGTCAAATATGCACGGAAATTGAGAAGCAATTGGGCACATCCTCGGCTGTTGTAAATTTTCATCACTCCATCAATGGAGCAATGACAGTTTATACCAGCTGAGGATCTGCTCCATCTGAAACTAAAATGCACCACAGAGGGCCATACTCTCCTCTCCCAGCACTATACATCCGGAGTAACCCCATGGAAGTCAGTGGAGTAACACCACTGTAATTTAGGAGTAAGTGAGATTAGAGTCAAAGCCACTGTCTTCACCCACTGTGGTGACAATATAATTCTATGCAAGAGGAAATGTCTTACTCAACTTTTGGAGGGCTTGGGTCGAAGACAACTCTGATTTGAAGGTTCAATGTTTGGATATTAAAAATAATGCTGTTTATGTGTATTTTAGCATTTCTGGGTAATATCTATATACAGAATCCTATTTTATGTCATTTCTAAATTATTCTGACCACTTAACTACCTCTGATGTTGTTCAGAAGAGCACAATATCCATTTTCATACTAGTTCACTGACCTTTTCATTGCTTTCTGTCAATTTGCATAACACTGAAGTATGTGTGTTGATATAAACTGCCATAAAACAAAGTACAGTACAATTTTGTTATACTGTGCCTGTGTTATAATGTTAGCACTTAGGTCAGTGGACATTACTTCCAGCTAGAGGAGTTAGTTCTCATCCGTTCATCCCAGGCTGTATCACTTGTGAATATTATGATGGCCATTATCTTTGAAAACTCATAGCGATCGGGGGAGGTCCCGGATGACTGGAAAAAGGCTAATGTAGTGCCCATCTTTAAAAAAGGGAAGAAGGAGGATCCGGGGAACTACAGACCAGTCAACCTCACCTCAGTCCCTGGAAAAGCCATGGAGCGGGTCCTCAAGGAATCAATTCTGAAGCACTTAGAGGAGAGGAAAGTGATCAGGAACAGTCAGCATGGATTCACCAAGGGCAAGTCATGCCTAACTAACCTAATTGCCTTCTATGAGGAAATAACTGGGTCTCTGGATGAGGGGAAAGTAGTGGATGTGTTATTCCTTGACTTTAGCAAAGCTTTTGATACGGTCTCCCACAGTATTCTTGCCGGCAAGTTAAAGAAGTATGGGCTGGATGAATGGACTATAAGGTGGATAGAAAGCTGGCTAGATCGTCGGGCTCAGCGGGTAGTGATCAACGGCTCCATGTCTAGTTGGCAGCTGGTTTCAAGCGGAGTGCCCCAAGGGTCGGTCCTGGGGCCGGTTTTGTTCAATATCTTCATTAATGATCTGGAGGATGGCGTGGACTGCACTCTCAGCAAATTTGCAGATGACACTAAACTGGGAGGAGTGGTAGATACGCTGGAGGGTAGGGATAGGATAAAGAGGGACCTAGACAAATTAGAGGATTGGGCCAAAAGAAACCTGATGAGGTTCAACAAGGACAAGTGCAGAGTCCTGCACTTAGGACGGAAGAATCCCATGCACTGTTACAGACTAGGGACCGAGTGGCTAGGCAGCAGTTCTGCAGAAAAGGACCTAGGGGTTACGGTGGACGAGAAGCTGGATATGAGTCAACAGTGTGCCCTTGTTGCCAAGAAGGCTAACGGCATTTTGGGCTGTATAAGTAGGGGCATTGCCAGCAGATCGAGGGACGTGATCGTTCCCCTCTATTCGACATTGGTGAGGCCTCACCTGGAGTACTGTGTCCAGTTTTGGGCCCCACACTACAAGAAGGATGTGGAAAAATTGGAAAGAGTCCAGCGGAGGGCAACAAAAATGATTAGGGGGCTGGAGCACATGAGTTATGAGGAGAGGCTGAGGGAACTGGGATTGTTTAGTCTGCAGAAGAGAAGAATGAGGGGGGATTTGATAGCTGCTTTCAACTACCTGAAAGGGGGTTCCAAAGAGGATGGATCTAGACTGTTCACAGTGGTACCAGATGACAGAACAAGGAGTAATGGTCTCAAGTTGCAGTGGGGGAGGTTTAGATTGGATATTAGGAAAAACTTTTTCACTAGGAGGGTGGTGAAGCACTGGAATGGGTTACCTAGGGAGGTGGTGGAATCTCCTTCCTTAGAGGTTTTTAAGGTCAGGCTTGACAAAGCCCTGGCTGGGATGATTTAGTTGGGATTAGGTCCTGCTTTGAGCAGGGGGTTGGACTAGATGACCTCCTGAGGTCCCTTCCAACCCTGATATTCTATGATTCTATGGTGTCCCTTTTTTAAAAAACCCCTACTGGTCTGTGACCTCATTTTAGCACTGGGCATCATGCAGTATATATGTCTCTTGGGTGTTTTTGTTAATAGTGTCAGTGTTTTACATATGATTGTTGAGCATCACGTGGCATGGCGTTACCAGCAACAGTTGTCATTGTGTAGTACAACAGTGCAAGCCTTTTTCCTGGCTTTAAAAAATTATATAATTTTTTTTTGCACAGCCCCCAGAGCCATGACACAGTGAGGTCTTGCTGTTATATGATTATGGAATTGTCAGTGGGTTTCAATGTTGTGAAACATCACAACGTAAGAAAAAATATCATTGGGTGAGTCAGTGCCAGGCTTTAGAGACCGAATCTCATTGCAAACTTCACAGCATTTCTCCCAGTTTCTCTAAGCAGGGGGAGGCAGATGGGGGTGACGAAGGCATTTGTGGTGGGGAGAAGAAAATCACAATTGGATTGAACTTTGAACACTACACTGAGAGATACAGTGTGACCAAGAATTCCTGGTGACCAAGAATTTGTGTGCACATAATGGATATTCAGTCTGTCTCAAAACTAGGCTGTGTGCAGGTTTTACAGAAACCTGCTTTTCCCCAAGAGAAGAGAAGCCTGCTTGTCTCATCCACTGAGATGTGTCCCCCTCTCTTCCCACCTGTCCTATCCCGTCCTCCCCCTACACACGCATTCTTCTGACTTTTGTTTGCCTCTGATTAGACTGTGACAGAAGCAACCTCCATCCAATCCAATCTAAGAGCCTGGTTCTCATGTACATTAAGGCCCCCTCAGGGCACTCTGGCCATGTAAAGAGGCCTATGGGTAAATGAGAATCAGCCCCTCAATCTTTATAGTAAGGTACCTGAGTTGAATTGATACAGTGCTGTCATTCCTGCTCGATAGCCAGAGATTTACAGTGTTACATCCCTCCCTCCGCCCCCCCCGGCCCCATGAAAGTTAATGGAGCTGCGCTGACTGACCTCGGCTGAGAATCTGGGCCATATTGTCTGCTGCTGACTCACCGCTTGCTGCAGCAGTGAGAGTGGGTGAATATGTCGTTTGAAAATATACTGACATCTAATATTTCCTCCAAAAAAGTCTTCTATTAAAATGTGGACCGAATAGGGATGAGGCAGAAGAACCTGGCTGCCTCATCAAACTCTAACTGATGGCTTTCACGCAGCTAACCTGCTGCAAAAGCTGGGTATTCTAGGACACCGGGGAGTGGGTTGTTTTTTAAAGTCTTGAGTATAATCGATTTGATTGCCCGTTTCTTTTCTTTTAAGCTTTGACAGAACACGCCCCTGCCGTTTGTTTTACAGAGAGATGTTTTTTCTCTACCAAAAAAAACAGCTGTGTCTGCTTTTGTTGGGTCACTTGTAATAGCACCCACAACTTCTCAGAGCAGCTCTGTACCAACAGCTGTCATGCTGTACTCCCAAACCACTGCAGACACCTGAGCCTTAGTCATTGTCGCGTGTCTTAATTTCGGCCCCACACACACTCGGTGAAAAGCAGAAAAGATGTATTATTGTGGCTTCCTAACTGCAGTCAGGCTGCTCTGTAATTGAAGCTTTGCTCACCCTTCCCCCTGCGTGGCGTGGTCAGTCGTGCTCATCCCCTATTGGACTAGACATTGCATGCTTTTTCAGTGTGTTACCCCTGGGGGCTGCTGGAAACATTGCAATGGGAGTTCAACACCTTGGAGGATCTGGACTACTGTGCCTGTCTGAGTGTACTGCCCCTCACTGCAGGTTTGGTGGCAATAACACAACTTAGTCCTGAGTAAGCAAAGTGAGATTTTTTTATTTCCTGCTATAGTCAACTTGAGTCTAAGATAAGGAAAAGGAAGCCCCCGTATTGATTCTTCTCTTGTCAGCTCAGATCAGTTGTGAACATTTTCCTCTGAGGGGAAACCTAATAAATGTTGTGTGTACAATGGGCAACTGCTTTTGACAGTGATCAGTCAGGCAAAGCTGCTTTTCCTAAAGAGACCCTCAGAATCTCTGCCCAAGAGGATTTTTATAGAAATAAGATATTTTTAAGGGATTGAAAAGAGAGGGTAGACAGAGCTTTAGGATGGCAAGTCTGGGCTGATTAGTGCTAAGGTCAGGATCGCCTGGAACAGGATTTGTTTTGGTTTGCTTTGCTTTTTTATTTAAGAACTTATTCTGACGCTTTCTTTCTGAGCAGCGGCTCTCGCATCGGCCGAAGGATGCAAACAGAGCTTCTCCGTAGTTGGAGCAATCTGCACGGATCCCAGAGGGCTGGATAAGCATTTAAGGAGGGCAGTGTTTAGGGAAAGCATCAGGAAATGAAACGAGGTCAGATTGTGAGGAGTACTGGAGGAAATGGGTTGAGTTACTTAGCAGCTGAAGCATTATGCTGACTAAGAGCAATTAAATGTTAACTCAGATTGGTTCCTGTCTACACTGCAAACCAGCACTAGGTGCAATGCTGCAGCGAGATCCAGAAGAAAAAGAAAAGCACCATTTGAAGGAAAGTAAAAGAAGTAGATGGTTTGATCCAAAGCTCGTTGAAGTAAAACAGGGTGAAATTCTGCCTCTATAGAAGTCAATGGAAGTTTTGTCATTGACTTCATTGTGGCCAGGATTTTACCTTCAGTGTTTCCACTGGCTTCAAGGGCTTTGGATTAGTCCTATGCCGAGAAGACAGCGTGAATGGACTATAACCACAAAATAGCTGGATTTCCAGATAAAGCTCCCATGGCAAAAATGGAACAGGCTGAAGCTAGCAATGGATCTTAATAGTATACAGAGCTAACCTGGGGGACAGAAATAAAAAAATGAAAGTCACATTTATTTTCTTCCTAGACTGGTGAAAGGTCTGAAAGTGAGTAGGACATTGTTGCCCAGAATGAGACCAAGTACTGTGCCCTTAGACAATAATAGAGGGAAGGGAGATATATTTCATACATAAACCTCAAGAAGAGCCAATAGATGCATGTTCATAATATACCTGGACTGCAGCAAGGCTTTTGACACAGTCCCAGGTGGCATTTTGATAAGGAAGCTGGAGAAAAGCAGGCTTGGAGGCACTACCATTAAGTGGATACATAATTGGTTAAACAACCACAAACAAAGAGTAGCTATTAATGGAATGATGTCAGATTGGAAGGAGGTCTCCAGTGGGGTTCCACAGGGATCTGTTCTGGGTCCGGTATTATTTAACATCTTTATTAATTACCTGGATGTAGGAATAGTGAGCACACTGATCAAATCTGCAGATGACACAAAGCTGTGCGGGGGGGGAGGGTTGCGAACACTTTGGAGGGTAGAGCTAAGATTCAGAGGGATCTTGATAAAATTCAACTAAGACAAATGTAAGGTGCTACACTTAGGAAAGAAAAACCAAATGCACAAATACAGAATGGGGGATAACTGGCTTGGCAGCAGTACAGCTGAGAAGGATCTGTGAGCGATGGTGGATCACAACCTCAACATGAGTCAGCAGTGCGATGCTGTTGCAAAAAAAAAGCAAATGCAGTTTTAGGTTTCATTAACAGAGGCATAGCATGCAAGTCACAAAAGGTGATAATACCACTGTGCTCGGTGCCAGTTAGGCCCCAGCTGAATTACTGTCTCCAGATTTGATCACCAATGTATAGAAAGGATGTAGAGAAACTAGGAAGGATCCAGAGGCGAGTGACAAAGATGTTCAAAACGATGGCATGCAAGCCATATGCACAAAGGCTGAAGGAACAGGGTCTGTTTAGTTTGAAAAAGAGGAGATTAAGAGGGGACATGATAGCCATCTTCAAATACTTGAAAGGCTGCCATAAAAAAGATGGAGAAAAGTTGTTTTCTCATGCCACAAAGGGCAGGACAAGAGGCAGTGGGTTCAAACTATAGCACAGCAAATTTAGATTAAATCTTAGGAAACACTTCCTAACTGTAAGAACAGTGGGACAATGGAACAGATGCCTAGGGAGGTTTTCAAAAGGAGGCTGGAGCCATCTGTCTTGGATAGTTGAGATGCAACAAAGCCTGCATCGTGGCCGGGGGTTAGACTTGATGAGCGTCGCAGCCCTTCTAAGCCTATGATTCTATGTTACCAAACTGAAATGTTTATTATCTTCATGCACCTTTGGAGCTATCAGCTATGAATCAGAAAGAGAACTGGATGTGGCAGAGAGAAGAATTTAAGTGTAGCAAGACTGACCCTGAGTAAATACCTCCAAATAAGAAGGCTAGCTGAGCTGCCCCATGACTGAAAAATTGAAGGCCCTGGAGAGGTTCAGATTCCACCAAAGGAGCACCAGAGGCAGTAGAAAGACACACCAGCCCAGAGCATGGGTAGCATGATTCAGTGAACCTACAGCATATGAAAGCTGGAATCACAACTGCCCAGCATATGGGCAAAGGTATATTAAGGCCTTTTTAAATATTGCTGACCACAAATAAAGCAGTACATGCAGTTATGGATGATGCAGGAGACCTTGAAGGATACAAGGAAATCCTAAGAGTGATCTAAGAAGCCCAGGGACTCAAAAGATAGATGTGCTAAAGGAGAATGATGACAGCTATCCACAGCAATATTCACAGCTATGCTACTTAATCAATGACCGATTCAGTGCCAACTTAACGGCAAGATCATCTGCATCATGTTATCTTGCA
Organism: Platysternon megacephalum; assembly: GCA_003942145.1. Taxonomy (NCBI): domain Eukaryota; kingdom Metazoa; phylum Chordata; order Testudines; family Platysternidae; genus Platysternon; species Platysternon megacephalum. The sequence goes on from QXTE01000338.1 coordinate 810,607, forward strand.
ACCACCATGAGCAGATAGATCTCTCTGAATAAATGCAATCATGTGCTGGTGATGTATAAAAGCACCCTAAGGTTTACTGGAAGGTAAAACTAAAACAAAACAAAACAAAATAACCAATAAATTATATCACCTGAGCTCCACTGATTTCAGCGACGTTATACCCACCTACACCAGCAGTGAATGTTGCTTCTGGAGAGTAAGATGAAGATGGACAAAAACACCTACATGTGTCTAGTGAAACTATGAATTATGAGTATCATGACGAAGCCTCTGTTTTGTGCATCTAAGTTACTACAGTACTTACTATTAAGATTCCAGTGGAAGGAAATGGAAATCTATTACTGTCAGAAAAATCATTAAAGGAGGAAGCCAATATTCTGAGCAGAGAAGGGTCAAGGGGTCAGCAGAGAAGGCTCAAGTCCCATCAGCATTTCCTTCTCCATTGGGTGATGCCAATGAATGCATCAGAGCACCTAAAGAGGGTGCAGTGCTGCCAGCAGTGAAGGTACTAAGCTTCCGGAGACATCCAAAGCACAAAGGTATAAATACCCCAAGAGACAGCTAAGCATCCTCAAACTGTGCCCGAGATGGGATGGGATCTTGTTCCCAGAGGGCTGTGCAATATCCCCAGCAGATTTAAGGATTAATATCACGAGGAGGATGTGCATCTGTTCAAATCCAGAGAGCAGATCTGCTGTCTTGGCATCAGTGCCCAATTGACAGCCTCTAAAGAAAAAAGTGCCTAGCACATGATTTGTGCTAGATAAATAAATAAAACTAATAATGGTACAACACATGCAGACTAGAATGACCAAGAGAAAGTCACTACAGCTCCACAGAATGTAAAGCCAACTCAGGGGAAGAGGTAAGAAAGAATCTGTGCACATACAATTAAAGCCACAGTCGCTGATCAAAGTCAGTTTCGGAATAGCTTGAATACATTAAAGTAAAAACCACCATCAGAAACTGAAGGTACTTTTTTTTTTTTTTTTGCCATTTATGGCAAATGCATTCTGCTCAAACAAAGAGTAAAACTGATCTGAATTAAAACTGCTTAGAGCAGGGGTTCTCAAACTTCATTGCACCGCAACCCCCTTCTGACAACAAAAATTATTACATGACCCCAGGAGGGGGGGCCAAAGCCTGAGCCCTGCCACCCAGGGCTTGAAGCCCTCTGGCTTCAGCTTTAGCCTCAGGCCCCAGAAAGTCTAACGCCAGCCCTGGCAACCCCATTAAAACAGGGTCGTGACCCATTTTGGGGTCCTGACCCACAGTTTGAGAACCACTGGCTTAGAGAAAAATGGGGGATAGGGCACTTTGTCCTTCTCTGAGCACTCACAGAATAATAGGAACAAGGAATTGGCAGCAAAGACTGTCAAAATATAAATTAGAAAGCTTACAAAAACCAAGGCAGGGTTTCCCGTTTGGCTGTGATGGTAACACATTCGCAAGGGCAGCATCCTAGTAGAAAAGCTGATAATAAAATGAGAGAGAGAGAGAGAGAATGCTATTCCCAATGGTGAGTGACTGTTTGCAACCACCTAGGGAATAGTGCGTGGAAAAAAGGCGGCAGGTGACCCACTTTCAGCAAAAGTCAAAGGAATTTATACCAATTTAAAATGAAGGAGTAGACCTGTTCTCATGGTGAAAAATGGCAATAGGCCAAGATCAGAAAGGACGCAAGACATTAGGTAATTCTGCACTTTTGGGAGCGGTGGAGATGAAACTGAATGTACCATGCACCTGTGAAGCAGTGTCAGACAGCTTCAGCACATGGTTCGGAAAGATTGATGACAGGACGTGGCCGAATGGGAATACACCAGTGCAGGAAAAAGCCTGATGCAACGTCCATTGAAGCCAGTGGAAAGACTCCCGTTGACTTCAATGAGCATTGGATCGGGTCCCACGGTAGGAGAGAGGACTACAAGGAAATGTGTCGGTAGGAAGAAGGCAGTGAGTATTGTGGTAAAGAGGGGATTGTCGCCAGATGTGGAAAAGAAAACAAGAACAGAAGCTTGAGCTGGAGACTGGCTATTTAGGGTCCCATACAACAATGGACTGACCATAAAGCCCAGCATCCAGCACTATGCCATGTGTTAGACAACTCTTTCACCTCCCATAACCCCTCACTGCCACAAGCTCATACAGAGCCTGTAAATGGAAAAACACGAACGTTTATGGCTCACAAAGGGAAGTAAATGTTTCAAAGAAACACCAAGAAGTGAAAATAGGTTAGAGGGGAGGTTGTAGGTCAGAGGAAGGGAGAACTTGGAAGATCTGACTTGAGTTATATGCAGCTGTGTAGCATTATGCTGGACACATTGTAACAATACACTGTGGTTACCGACCTGCTTAAGTTTAGAATTTATATATATCCTTGGATTTTGGTATACTAAAAAGAATGATTATCCATATGCTCTAAAGGTTTGGGTCTCTATTGCAATGTGACACAAGGTGCACACAATAATAAGTTGTTTGTTTACGAACTAATTGTCCTTAAAGAAAAGCTCCACTGCTTTTTGCTTCGTTCGTAGTTTATTGTCTTTAAACCGCACTCACCATTGCAGGGTTATAACACCCGAATCCGAAACACAACATGTGTGTTGTGTCCCAGATGTCTTCTAAGAAAGCATTCTGCAGCCAAAGAAAGCAAGATAGCATATTGAATACACACAGGGACCTGATATTACTGAAAACATCTGCACCGCCAGTCCAACAAAATGTGAACAAGTGGTTCTTTTTAACCAAACTGTAGTGTTTTTAAATACTTCTCTGTGATAAGATCTTTCACCTCCCTCCGTTTTTTAAATGGCTCCATTTCTTGTTGGTTTTGTCATTTTGCAGATAAACCTTATTTTAGGGGAAGAAAAAGAGACTAGGGTGTTCATGGTCTGTTCTGTTTATTGGTTGCATCAACTCGATGAGATGTAAATTACATTTGGTTTCTGCCTGGAAACAGCACAAAATCTGAACAGCAACTACGTCTAGGTTTGGTCTTAGTATTAGACAGTTCTTGAGCCACTCCTCTTTCTGTTGACACTGCATGTGTGTTTGGTGCAGGGAAGGGAAAACCCATAATTCTTTTTTGTACTGTCTTCTACTGGTTAAACTATTATTCAGCTATATGCCTAAAATCATATGTTACTGTAGAACTGTAAAACATATAAGTAGGTATATGACTATAACCATGTGTACTTTCTCTCCCAACTCCAGAGTTGCCAAAATTATTATAAGTGTCTATTGTGAACGATGGTTAAGAGTTAAAAAAAACCACATTTACTTCTGTGGGATATTTGCCTTTAACTATTCTATAGGTGTAACACATTGCTTCTGTCCATTGCACTTCCCCAATGCTTCTATTCCACACACATAAAATTGGAAATATAATGGTAAATTACAATATAGAGGTATTCATAGAATATCAGGGTTGGAAGGGACCTCAGGAGGTCATCTAGTCCAACTTCCTGCTTAAAGCAGGACCAACCCCAACTAAATCCCCAACTTGCTCCCTCCAGGATTGAACTCACAACGCTGGGTTTAGCAAGCCAATGCTCAAACCACTGAGCTATCTCACTGTATTATTGTCACCCACTGTATTATTGTGGTGACTCTAGATCATAGGTCATAGCTCCAATTAAAAGCTTGGCAGTCAATAAGAGAGAGTGCTGAGGTTTCTGCCTAAATTTTCAAAAGTGGCTTGTGATTTGTGGTGCCCAACTTGAGATGCCTCTAAGGGCCCTGATTTTCAGAGTACATGTGCTCAGCGCTGTTTGAAAATCAGGCCCCTTCAAGCTGCCTCAGGCTGGGTGGTCATTGAGGAAATCAGTTTTGCAAACGTAAGCATCTGTCTCTAAATAGTCTGTTGTAAAGCTAGCAGCCATCTCAAGGATAAAGATGTGCCCCAGTAACTACAGGAACACCTGACAGAGCGGTGGAGTGAGCTGGATGCTTGTATTGCTAACCTGGCTAAAAGGAGGCCACACACTTGTCCTATCGTTCCCCATGTGCTGCCTTCACCTTTCATCTACCTAGACCAGTACAGGGACTAGCTGTCTCGGGGGAAAGTTTACTAACATCCTTCTTAGACACTAAGCAGCATTCAAGTAAAACAAACTTTATTTAAACACTTGATTAGAGATTAGGTGCAAAATTATTTTTTCCTGCCAAGATCTAAGCTCAGAGCTCTCTGTTTCCTCTGCAGTGGTGGATGACATCATTAACACTTGCTGACATTATATGAAGTGTTAGAGAAGCCATCCAGTGTTGCAGCAGCAACACAATACACTGAATACAAGTCCTGGGATGTGAATAAAGATGGAAATGATTTTTTTTTACTATTTAATTTTCAAAATGGATTATAGGTAGAGCAGGTAACAATGTTTGTAGTTAAGGCTGTGTAACATTTTCCATTATGAGCCCCTGTTTTCAGCTGCTTATAACTTTGATAAACTGTAGCCATTCAGTCTGAAATTTTCCATGCCAGGTATCTACCCCAGGCTAAATTTGTCTAGAAAGTTTCAGACAAAAACGTTTAGCCATTTCCAAGAACGAGGTTAGGGGAAAATAGGTAGTTTTGCTAATGTTAAAAGAGAGAGAGAGTATGTGTGTCTACACATACATATCTATTTTGGTTCATCTTTAGAATATAGTTAATGGAAATTGTGCATCTGCAATATAACCGGAAGTTATATTGTTGGCACATGTAGTGTGCTGGCTAAAGCCTAATCTAGTTGTCCTTGCTAGATAGTGTATGTGGGTGGTTAATATTAATATACATTATATTTTCATATTCATATTCAAAAACTGGCCCTTTAATTCTAATGTGAATGTTAACTTCTCACCTCTGGTCTTTCTATTGCCTTTTTTAGTTTGTTTTTTAAACTTTAAGTAGACTGAGGCAATACGGCATGTAGCACAGTGTTGGAGTCTTCTGTATGACATCGTTGGCCTCAGACAGTGGTCCTGAAGACCTGTTCTGTGTAGCTATTTACTAGCCAGCTGGATTTCTGCCAGCTGCCTAATGGATCATGAGTGAGTCAGTTTCATTCAGCCTCTTAGCAAAGTCAATTTGTCCAACAGCACACAATTTGCTTTCATGTGGGTGGCACTGCTGTGACAAGCATATTCCAAAAGCCTTTGCGTCCGTAGGTAACAAGTGAGTTTCAAGGCTTGGGGGGGGGG